>JAOTAV010046833.1:0-16920 GCA_026546445.1 Cyclargus thomasi
ACCGGTGCGCCATATTTTTGGGAATACCCCTTCCGCGATACATTTGTTATACACGTATAGTATTGATGTTTGGGCAACTAGACACGCTTGTTTAATAATGATATTTGATATTTTGTCCTCGCCCGCAGATTTTTTAGTAGGTAAAAAATTTACTATTTTCATAAACTCCTCCGCCGTAGGCAAATCCGAAGCTGGCGTATGGATAGGTTCAAACATTCTTCTCCTAAGTGTGTGTCTCCGTGTATTCTAAGCTGCATGTATATGAGTTATTTATTTTAATATTATACTCGTGCGTGGAGGTATATCAAATTATATTGATATAATAAACTTCGCGGTCCGATTGTAATATTATGACAAAAACGATGATTTATTGTAAATTAATTTTTCCTCTCGAAGATGTATACTGGTTTGTCCGAGTGAAATGACCGACCTCGGCGTAAGTTTATGAAGTAACGTATAACGCTCGGCCGGCGGAGATACCTAAAGTACGGCCAAGGAATGTCGGAGAACGACCTCCACTGTCCGGTTGACTTTATTTCGTGACAGCGCACACTGGAGACAATTAAATCGAGACTTCGTAAAGCAGTTATCTGACGTCTGTTTAAAAACATCAATTTTTCACTTATGTCTTGTTTACACGTATTGAGTAGATAAGTAGGTAATTAAATTTTAAGTGACTTAATTTAAAGTGTATGTCCAAACGTAAGTAGTTAAGCTCTTTAGTTGAGTCAAGTTGGACGATCAACAACGTACAGAAGTCGTAAATTCTGTCATTAAATTTGTCATTGATGAGGTTTGGGGGGAATAAATTATTGAAATACCTACTAGCACGACGAAAAACCGTACCCGAATACGCCACTACAATTGTGAATTTAACTAAATTGTGCTCACATGTACCTGTTCAAATATTGTGTCAAATGACAAGCCCCGCTTACCAACTTAACAGAAAAATTGAAAAATTTCTAATCATACTAAATTTTGTGTTTTCATGCAATTAAAATTAATAAAAATTTAGTTACCTGCTTATCTACTCAAGTCCGTATATTGTTTACCTATGATGTTATAGTCATTTGATTTGTAAAAAGAATTAGAGCTCTAAGCCAACACGTTTTCTATATTGTATTTTATAATGTCGCCAATAAATAATTGTTGAGTTGGAATTGATATGTCACCAAAAGCTTTCAAATCCCGTAAGAAATCTAATACAACAAGAGACAAGAATTAAGATTAAAGTTTTATAACAAAATATATTTATTACATTATCTATACATATAATAAAACAGAAAATTTGTCTGTACATTTAATATTTTAAAAAAATTATCAATGTGGGGGTGCTAAGGAACAGTAATAGAATACATTTCGACGTCTGTTTGTACGCTCTAACCTCAGGAAATTCAAATCCGTGCAGTAGGGACGGATTTGAATAAATATTTTTTTGTTTAATAGCTATAAGGTCTGGGCAATATATAGGATACTTTTTATCCCGTGAAAATGTACGGTTCCCAGGTGATACACAAATTTTTGAGCAACGAAGTTGCGGGCACCAACTAGTTATGAATAAAAGTGTAATTGCTTAAAATTTATACAATAGAGGATCATTATTAAAGGAACTACATCAGATTGATTTCTCTGATGATCTAATTATAACGAAAGTTTTGTAGTTTAAAATGTGCGATGGGTCTAAATTAATTTAATTCTGAGAATGCCAAAATCAAGATATAAATAATTTCCAATAATATGAAATGGCTTTCTCTCCAAGTAGATTTAATGATAATGTTACGTAAACGGTTATATACTACCTTACCTTCGTTTACGATTTTTGTGGGAGAGGTGCATACAGGTTCTTTGGTGTTCCGACTTTTGAGGCATTGAAATAACTATCGGTTTGGAAATAGTATCAACTTAAAATGAACCAATAGCTATCTATGGCTATCGGTTCATTTTAAGCTAATACTATTTCCAAACTGATAGTTATTTCAATAACATGGAACGAATTTGTGACTACTTTTAAAAAATTTGACTTGAAAGGCCTGTTTAGTCTGCATAATATGAGTCTACTTGCTATAAAGTAAACTACTTTAATATCTTTTACAAAATGACTCCGTAAACTTCACCCCTGAAATTACCTTAAGCTTCTACGAATATATCATGACGAAAATTAGTCGGTTCAGTCGTTGTCTTTCAGCGAGAACAACAAAAATTAGGGTTCTGTAATCAAAGGGTAAAAACAGGACCCTATTACTAAGACTTCGATATCTGTCCGTCTGTCTGTCTATCTGTCTATCTGTCTATCTGTTCAGACAGACGTCTATCTGTTTGTCTCCAGGCTGTATCTCAAGAGCCGTAATAGGTAAGGAGTTGAAATTTTCACAGAATATGTATTTCTGTTGCCGCTATGACAACAAGTACTAAAAATAAAATAAATTGAATATTATATAAAAGTAACTCTAATATAACAAATATGTTTTTTTCAATTTCCTTTCTTGAAAATAGATCGATAAATTCGATGAACTTGCCATTGACAGCGTGGCTCAGCGGTCTAAGAAGTTGATTCAAGGCAGGTCTTCTCGGAGGCGAGGATTTAAATACCACGTAGACATTAATATATTATAATAAAACAATTCTTCACTTTTATCAATTTTAAACATCTTTATAAATTTAAAACTGTCAGAAATAAGTTTTCCCAATTTTTTGTCCCGTACTTGTACGGAACCCTTCGTACACGAGTCCAACTTGCACTTGGCCCGTTTTTTACATAGAAATTGTCTCATAAATTAGCGTTTTAGCTAGCATAAGTATAGTAGGTAACTACAATGAATACATAAACCCTTTGACGTAATAAAAAAGTCAGACGGAATCATACACACAGTTTTAGACACAAAACTCGAGTCTATAGAGTCGACCAGGCTGACTGTACATGGTTTCCTCACCGCGATTAAAATGCTTCCACTGATTATAAGATTAGCTAAACAGACTAGTTATTTTTTATGCTTTAAGAAAAAGATAATGGTTATTTCCACGTGACCAAATTTGCATTTAAATCGTCATTTAAAATCGTGTAAATACAGTCAGCCTATTCATACAGTAAGCACTGAGCATACACCAATAAATATATATGTGTGTGGTTGTAAGGTCGGGTGAAAAATGTGACATTAAAACTATCCGGAAGTTATCACGTAGAAGCCAATAGAGTGAAGCGAAAGTGGAATGCCAGGACTCATGCGTTGCTCCGTGCCCCGTAGATATTAAAAATAAAACCCGGAAGAATGTAAAGAATGTAAACATTGAATGATTTCTTTTTTATACAACGGTAATTCTACACATATATTAAAACGGTAAAATTGGAGTGTCTGTACATTTAATATTTTTACAAAATAAGCAATGTGCTAGGGAACAGTGATAGAACATATATCGACAAAAAAAGTTGTCTGTTTGACCGTTCATCTGTTTGTCTGTTTGTACGCGCTAATCTCAGAAACTACTGGATGAATTTGAATAATTCTTTTTTTGTTTGATAGCTTAATAGCTATTAAACATATTGCCCGGAACTATACTTTTTATCCCGGAAAAATGTACGGTTTCCGCGTGGTATACAAAGTTTTGCACAACAAAGTTACGGACACCAACTAGTAAAAAAATAAAAAACGAATATTCATTAAGTATGAAAAAAATCCAGACTGTGTAGAAGTGATAGCGGTGACGAAACCATAAAACACCCATTCCATACCAATATTTCCATACTTTACTAAATATTAATGTGGAAGTATGTATGTCTATATTTTACTTCTTAACGTCCAACACGCTGAACCGATTTTGCTGAATTTTGGTATAAGACATACTTTGAGTCCCGGAGTAGGATCCCGCGCGATAAACGAATTTTAGCAAAAGGGAGTTTTAGGCGCGATCTAGTTGAAATGATGATCTCATTACCGTTTGAGACATGCTGATGCTACCAGGGACTGACAATGAATTTAATTAAACAAAAATAGAAATAGTGGAAAATATACCAATTTTCTTTTTTTGAACAAAGAGGTCTCCCCGCACACACATTTATAGTTGTTATGACGGAAGGTTAAGTTAAGTAACATTAACAGTTTAGAATTTTAAAATAAATCAAATCATAGACTTATAAAAAATACTTAAAAATATATTGATGTTCTTATCCATCAGTCCACTTAAAGGCTTGGCAAACAAGTAGAAATCAACTTATAATTAAATGCTATAAACTCTTAAGCTCGAGCTGCATTATCTTTATATAGTGGAATATATTTACAGGTCGATACAAAAATAACTCCTACCAATATGGTTATAAAAAATAAAAAAGAATGGAACTGGAACTTATCGCAAAAAGTCAACTCGTGCGCATATGAAGGCGACCAAGGTGGCAACTAGCAAGCTTCTTTATGCGAGACATAAACGTCTTAAAGAGGAAATGATTGCCACGGTGTTATGGTTCTAGTCCCCAAGACCCCAAGGCTGATTGTCGTGTATCTCTTCACCGAGCCACTTGGCGGGTTGCGTGGAGAAGGCTCTTCGATTTAGTTTGGTCGTTCTTCAAGAAACCACTTTAGCCAGTCAGTCTGCGGCTGTCACCTGTAGATGACGCACGCGCGTGCGCAGTGACCTCATTGGCCAATTTGAATTTATTACGAGCGTTAAAGAACCCACCTGACCAATTGCGTTCGACTTGTCGATTTGATTTCTTTTTCGCGACTTGCAAGTGTGTTCCGTTATTGTGTTTGTGACATTGAAAACTGCTGTGATAGTTTTTTTATTCATATTATAACTATTGGATGTTTTTTGAATTAGAGGTAAGCTTTTACATCTGGATATTAATTTGTTACTTAGGTTTTTTTTTGGAAAGTTTTGACACTTTTATTTTAATTTGTTTCATGACAGAGTGTCAAAGAAGATAGTAATAATTATTGTCATCAAGTGCATTATTCACTATATTATTGCTTTAGTTTTATATTAATGATATCATCCTGAAAAGCCGGTTCAGTTATATTGGCTTCGCATGCACCTTCATTAATTTTTTTTCTTGCATTCATCGAAAACTATTATGAACATTTTTAGGGTTTGTTTTTCTGCTTGCAGGAAATGTATTGATAATGTTATGGCAAATAAATTCATCAATCATTAAAAATACGATTTATTTTTAATGAATAGTCTGTTGAAGACCAAAATATTTTTGACTTTTAATAATAGGTACCCTCAAAAATTTAATTTAAAGATTTAAATGAATCATCTTCTTCAAAATATAATCGTCGAAGATCCGGTTTGCATCAACGCCACTTGACAAGGATGTGAGGTTTTTCGGAGATAAGGTCAAATGACTATCATAAATTATTACAATACTGCTTTGTGTGCTGATAAAATATCTACAGGTACAATATATTCATGATCATCATCAATTCTCAAGAAATTGTGATTTATACTTTTTGTACATTTAAGCTGTATTCACATATTATTGTATTGACGTACATCCAAATTTTCCATTATTGCCAAATATTATGTCTTGTTTACACGTATTAAGTAGATAAGTAGGTAACTAAATTTTAAGTCATTAAACTTGCCACTTGCTACAAAATTTTGTGTTTGCTTGTGACTTAAAATTATGTTAAAATTTAGTATACTACTCAATGCGTGTAAATAAGACATTATCCACGGCAGGCTAGTAGGTACAAGCTATTAATTAGATTTAATTAGATTCTCTTATCATCACATCGTAGCTCGTCAATTTTCTGTCAAGATAAGAGGCTAGGATATTATAATTTAAGGAAGAAGAAGCGCACATTAAAAATTTGTAAATACATTAAACTTGAAGTGACTGACAGACTGACGTGACATAGTGATCTATCAACGGACTCACTCTAACCACTAGACGAATCAGGTATCTTGATATGAACAATCTTTGGACTCACTACTTCTGTTAGGTTTTAAATTACTTTTTGCTTGACCTATTTTAAAGATTTGAGCTTTTTGATAAATTTTTATGTTTTGCAATCAACTTAAATTTTATTAAAGTGGCTGAATATGGAATGACCATAGTTGGCATTCCACATAATTTTTTTTAACTAAGGTGTACATATATTTATTTTTATTAAAGTTTCGTTTATGACTTATGGCCTGTTTCTACAAACGGAAATTCGGAAATGTAAATACATTATAATAAAAATGTTAATAAAATATAACTGACGTTCTTTTGCAATATATTCAAAGTTTACTTAACCTAGTTGCATATTATCGTAACATTTAAAGTGACTTAAAATTGTAAAGATAATAATTAACACAGTAGATAAATTTCTGAAGAAGCCTCCTGAACGAAGACATCTTTGATATTTTTTTATGATATTTTAGGGGGCAAGCGAGCAGACAGGCTACTTGATGGAAAGCAACTGCCGTCGCCCATGGACATTCGCTCGAGTCGCGAGGGTGTTGCCGGTCTTATGAGGGAATAGGGATAGGGAAGTTGGGACACAGGTAAACTCACTCACTGAACGACACACAGCACAACACCGTTTCACGCCAGTTTTCTGTGGGGCCGTGGCATCACTCCAATCGAGCAGGCTCATTCGTGCCGACTGCCGAAGCATAGGTCTCTCACGACAATTAGCATCCGTATGTACTTGAGATCGGAAAATATCACATTGATATGTACCTCTCGAGTGAGTGAGTACCAGCTTGGTTTGAACATGCACCCTCTCGAGTGCAAACTAAAGGTCTTATCACTCTTACCCACTGGGCCACGGACGCCGTATATGCTGGTATAAACAATTTTTTTAAAGGCATTAGTTGTCAACATCCTTAGCACAATAAAGAAATGTCAGAAGAAACCTCTAGAACGAAGATACCTCCAATATGCTGGTATGAAAACATCTCAGAAAACGATCACCTGAGAACTGATGCTGCTAATTAGTAGTTCTCACACTTGAAAAGGTTGCGTGTGCCTGACCTTAATTATGTGTTGCAATACGAAAAAATACTTAACCCATATCTTACTAATCTGTGACTAAAAAATTGACGTCCTTGCAAGCTGTGGAATGTCATTTGAAACATATGAAAGGCTAACACAAGTAGCCGTGAATTGAATACGATTTTTAAGGTTCCGTATCGAAAGGGTAAAAACGGGATCCTATGACTAAGACTTCTATGTATGTCTGTTTGTCTCTCTGTGTCCAGGATGTATCTTAAGAACGGTAATAGCTAGAGAGTTACATTTTTTACGGAATAAATGTATCTGTACTTTAAACACAAAATAAATAAAGTATTGGGGGGCTCTCATACAGCAAACATGTGTTTTGCATTTTCTTTCTTTCGACAGTTAATACCGCTGCAGCCGAACAATTAAATTAGTAATTTATCTGTAAAACTTTCAGAAATACGTTGTACCAATTATTATTAGCTCTACTGGTATGGAACCCTTCGTGCGTGAGTCCAACTCGCACTTGGTCGATTTTGTAGCTAATGCCAATTTTAAAATTTTTATTCTCATTTGAAAAATGTTATTCTCATTTGATCGCATAGACGTTGATATAAACATTAACAAAATACACGAAGCCGACAAATAATATGCAAGCAAAGACGATATCGAGTGTCAGCAATACTCTTGAAACAAGTATCAGTTGTACATGACGGGAAAAACAAGGTGAAAAGTTAGCCTAGATAGAGCTGGTTCGTATCTGAATAATGATAGGGATTGTCGATAGCCGTGTTGTTAATGTCTGTTCAACATATTTAACATACTTTCGTATATCAGTTGCCTACTTGGAAATTATCCTATGTACTCAATATGTCTCGAAGGTCCAAGCAGTGTTGCCTGACTTTCCTATTAAAACTTCTTGCTCATATTATAAAAAAAGCTTTTGCCCACGGCTTCGCCCGCGTGGAATCCAAATTTGGAATAGATTCGATTTTTTCAATAACGTGAGGTTTCTCCAAGACCAAAAGTAGCCTATAACACTCTCTATACTTTCAACTAACTCTATGCCAAAAATCAAGTCAATTGGTTGCTTCGTTTGGGCGTGAAGCTAGGACAAACAAATAAACAAACACACTTTCCCATTTATATTATTAGTAAGGATGTAAAAACTCTGGATGTTTGTCCGTCAATCATGCCGAAACTACTGAACGGATTTTGATTAAATTTTGTACACAGGATGTTAGCCGAGTTAGATTATAGCATACTTTTTATTGAACGAGGAGGTACCGCGAGCAAAGGGTAGTTATTAAAATTGCGGTGTTTTGATGGGTATTTTATATAAAACTAAATAATATAAATATTAATGTTTTATTCATTTAATAATGAAGGTTACAATTAGTAGGAAAAATGTAAAATTACAAATTACAAATATAGTTTATTTAGGTATTTAAAAAACCTTTTCTGTGTTTAAAGGTTTAAAGAGAATTTTTTAAATGAAAAATCTAAAATGTAAAAAATAAAAGTTTGCAGTTACCAATAAATCTTTTATATGCCGTGAACTCATAAGTTTTCTGTCAAGATCGAGTCGCGTCGTTGAGCAAGGCACCATGGGATAATAGTATGGGAATTAAAAAGAACAAAAAGTATGTGGATACGCGTCACCGCACTTTGCTCCTGCCCACGAAGTGGGGAGTAGAAAAAGTTGGATGTGGCATATTTTATATAGGCCTACAAATGTTGATATTGTAAGTCATAATATAATATGACCAAATGTTTCTGAATTACAAAAAAATACTAAATAATTCTTAGTAAAACGGAATCGTAAGTAAGTAATCGAAACGTAAGTGCTTTTGAGTTAAGTTTATTTACACAACTTAAATAGTATTTAGAAGAACCTAAGCCAACAAGCTGTGTACATTTCATATATTTTTGTTTACTATTACGTATGAACGTGTGAAACATTCAGAAATTTACATAAAACTTAAGGACTCCTATTATCGTATTTTCGATAAAGCCTCTATAACCGTGCATTTTAACATATAATCCTTGAGCCGTAGTAATAAAATATGAATGTAAATTTAATGTTAATACAACATTTGTATGCGACATACAAGATACAGAAGTAAGTGTATATAGCGATCTGTTTCCGTTGACATTGACATTTGAAACGTGTGCCTTCAAAAACTGTACCTAGTTTCTCTATTCGTACGCATTATAATTTAATTATTTAGAGAATTGGTACGTTTATGACGTGAAAAGAACGTTCGTTGTATTGAGGTAATAATTGGTTTTTTCAAAACTATCATGTACTTTATTAAAATAAAAAGCTAAGATTTACTCGAAGCTAAATAAGACTAAATCCACTTAATAAAATTTACATCTAGTCCCTTTCATATGATTAAGATAAAGGATGATTTACATGTTGATAATGCACGAGACATTAAGGGTTTTAGAATGCAAGTCGTGTAGAGGTCCCGCTACGCGAGATGCAAATGCATAATGCTTATTTTATAAGTACTTTGACCGGCATAAAAAGGTCTAGAAGATCAAAGCCCTCTATCTGTTCCCAAGATCTTTAGCCACATTATTTTAACGAGCAAAATCATCGTAACCATCTTATTTATGTATTAGATAATACTCACAATAAAACCTTTAATTGTTGTATCTACTACTTCTAAAGTAATTTAATTTTAGATCTCCAACTTCCTAGTGGTTTTATCATTATCATTATGCATTTTATTTTAATTGCCACGTCCGTTTGCTAATTCTTTGTGCGTCATTGGTTGTTAAAAGTTATAGCTTTTGAAACCTGTTCCATGTTCAAAGACCTCAGGCGAAATCAAGGACTTGTATTTATTGTAAACGTCTGTCAGGGTGTCAGGATAATTTGCAGTCTGATTTACTAATGCTTCGAGAAGGGAATGTTATCATCGGAATGTACGAGGAGAATATAAGCGATTATAGCTGAGAGGCAGCTCGGCGCAATATAACATGTCTTACTTAATGGATATTTCTTTAATATAAGAGTCAGTTTACAATTATGAAAACGAAAGGAGTTGAGATGCGGCGATGTGTAATGGTAAATGTTGCCTGGATATGGCAACGTCTCTTTCTCTTATGGCTTTTTATAAAAGCTTTCTCCAAAATCAAATCCTAACCTATCAGCTGCGTAGTCAGCAATTTTGAAATCTGCCGTGATTTTGGCATGCACAATAAAAAAAATGAAACGAAAACGACTACTGTTTATACTTAGCAAAAAATGTTGTTTATTAAGTGACTCTATTTAATTTATTGTACCAGTTAATGCCTAAAACTTATCACAGCTCAAACACATCTCTACAAATAAAATTGTATATAAGTAAATTTTGAAACTTAAACATACTTTACAAACATATTTCGCAAGTCCAACATCTACTTCTCAAATAATTCTCGTATTAGAAAACCCGTACGTTTCAGTTTCTATATAAACAATGGAATTGTTTAAAAATTTGTCTCGTTTCGGCTGATTAGCCGTGCAATTGTCTAATTTTTGTTGTGACCACACCTTGAGGCCATTGTATTCTGTAATTTTCCAAAGCTATTGCGTATTCACATTTGGTAATACGTGCAATACGTACCTTTACATTGAAGTTAATATTTTTGATACTCTCCTTTGCTCAATGAATTTCAAGTAACTAATAATGTGCCTAAGGCAATCGTTGCACGTCAACGCATGAGAGTAACATCAATTTTATGTCAATTAAACCTTCTGCTATATCTTTAGAAACGAACTAAATATGTGTTCTTGGAATATTAAAATTTTAAAGATTTTAGCGATTTTATTGATATTGACTAAAGTAACACAGTGAAACGAATAAGATTTACAAATAATAATTAACACGCAGAAACACAATTCATTGGAGTATGACTCATCAATTAGCGAGTTGCCAAAAGTTGCTATTAAATTATGACTATCTTAACTATAAGAAGTGATTATGGGCTTTCTATGCATTCGAAAGTGTGTCTTATGAATTTAGATTTGTCTCACTCATCTAGTTTGTCAATTATCTTGTCTGATTTATAAAACATTCGATGCAAAGTTTACAACGGCTATAGTAAGTAAAGAATTGGAAATTCATGATCGCAATCGTAATATAAAACTTTCTTCTGGGGAGCAATTTAAGATTTCTAACTGAGTACCATAACATGAACATAAGGCTACAGATATTAACGTTTACCACACACCATACATTCTCTTATACGAGAAATTTTGAAGTTAACATATCGCTTATAGTTACTAAGTAAATGTTTCATACAAATTTCACACGAGATATATGCATAAAATATGGAAGAAAATTACAATTTAGAATCACTTCCAGCTATTATGTTGTCCTACAACATTTTACATCGTGGAAAAATACAACACAATATAACTTCCGTGATTAATATTCAGAAGGTAATAATGGTGACAAAAAATTACCAATCGTGTCACTTTGTACACCAGGCACGTAAACAAACATTAAAATGACAAACGCACCACTTTCACTCAAGAAGTGAATTACAAAAGAAAAGTAAGCCGATGATGCGTAACAATTAGACTAATGGTAAAGAATGTGTCGAATTAGCATTGTGCTCTGAAATGTGGCCACCGTTAACATTGTTGACGAAAGAGTGTGTTTTAAAGTAATAGAAATTGAACACAATAGCAAGAAATATAAATGTGAGGCTAGACGGTAATTTCGAATTAATATACCTCTTAGTTCCAGATTCAATTTTTTACATTTTGTAGTACGTGGTTTATTTTATTATAATTTCCGATGTTATTTAATTTTTTTACTGAAGAACGCCCGTTTTAAGTATTAATAATAGATATGAACGGAAACTAAAAAATGTATCGTAATTAAACTTAAATAGAAATCTCAGCAACTTCTAACATAAGAGTAATTTATATTAGACATGTTATATTTCAAGTTTCAAAATACGTTATGTCATCACATGTACATGAGTAGACAACACATAAATTGTTTATTCTGGACAAGCTAATAATCTCTCGCCTACTAATCAAGTCGAGCCAATGAATTATATCCGTCTGAGCAATCCCCCAGATGTTTCACTTTTCGATGACGTAGAGTGTGAACGACCTGTCGCCGACCGATTGGTATCGATGTATTCGATGTTTTATTAAATCAGGCACACGTAGCTTTCTTCTAGACCTTTCGAATATGTAACATTAAAGGTCACTTGTATATATGAAGGCTTTGTACGTTTTTGATACTAAAGAATATTTTGTTAGGTATCTCTCTAAATAGCCCAGTTATTTCCGTGGCTCAAACTTATAAAAGCCGATTTATTAATAACTGTCCTCTTCTTTAATTACTCTTCTTTTAATGAATGAATAACAACACTTTCTTTTAAGAAAAAAGTGAAAATTTATGTCTAGAGAGATGGTCTTCATAATAAAAATATTACTTTCTTAGGTGGCAATTAAGGCTTTCTTTATTACAGCCTAGCACTACTGGTTAATACTCATTTTAAAACCGTACGTGCCGTCACAGACTTTTACAATGTTACTAGACTGTTTTCACCACCATCCATCATAATTAATAGCATTGACTCGTTCCATGGGTCAAAGAAACAAAAATAATATTATTAGATATTACTGGACTAATTAATAATAATATAATATATTTTTTAAATAATTTTCAAACTAATGATAACAGTAATAACTAAACATAAGATTGTTAAAACCTTAAAACACACTTTAATTGTTAATTGATAAAGTGTAATTATAATGTAGTAAATTGCATATAGATGAAGTATTCAATAAAGCTACCTGTCAGATAATAACTCGGATCACGTAATAATACACAACCTTGTCTATTGTGACCTCAGGTCAGGAGTTACGTGTTTTAGCTACAAGTGATCACGGAGTTCTTTGGGTACTGTTGTAGGTCCATAATTATTTGTAATGTTTACTTTTGAACAATATAATAAAAATACAGTAGGAATCGCAGATTATTACAGTATTGTTAATGCTATTTCACATGAGAATGCAAAAGAAAGTAGTCATGATACTGATGGTATATCCGACACAATACTTATGTAAAAACTTTGAAACTGCCCCGCCTGACATTGTTCGGGCAGGAATAAATTTTCCGCCGTTTGTTACACGGTTCAACGATCAATTTGCTATAGCATTTATATAATATCTTTTTGCTTGGATTGGTTACGGCCCGTAAAAATCAAAACAATTTTTTGTTAGATACCTTTATTATAAAGAAAATTCCATAACTAGAATTGTGGAGCATCAATTTATAAAATTGATGCTCAACAATTTTGTCAATATGGAAAAACAAAATTTATTGAATGCAAATTATTATGATAGTGGGCTAAAAAGTCTCGGAGTTCTGTTGAGAAATAAATAAGAAATTAGCGATTTCAGTTTCCTTCCCATCTCTTTCTCTTAAAAATTAATTTAGTATAAACTTTGTATACAGCTTACAGACATTTACGTCAAAAAAAGTATCGGTTCTCTATCCCTAACTGACTAATTTAAAGGCTTGTAACTTTTTTGTTTTCAATTTTATTAAAAAAACTGATTGGACTTCATCGTTTTTCAATACAAAAAAAGAAAGAAAAAATCATGCCTCCAAATCCTCCTATTGTTCCAAATTATGGCATTGAAATAAAAATTCTGTGCATTTAAAACCATCATATTCTACTTTGTAAAAAAATATTACACAAGAATTTACAAAAGGAAAATAATATTTAAAAAATTAAAATAGCTATATATAATATATAAACGGACAGTAAAAATGTTTTTTTTAACTGTTAGTAATAAAGTAATATAATATTATTTTGTTTCATAAAGAAGCTTAAATATAAACGAGGTATTGGTCATTTATCTGAATATCTATATGGCTGATACGTAGGCAGTTCTTTGGGCTTGCCGAAGGCTGAAGTAGACATAATATTTTACAAGTGTAATAAATCTTAACTAATAATACATAGAAATGGTATTTTTAATTTGTTAATTTCCATATCATCAATAACTTTTCAAAGAATGTTAGTTTTATATTTGTAATTGTAAAATATTTAATTGTTTTTTTTTTTAAAAACAGATATTCATTTGAAAAAAAGATTATTGTATAAATACCGAAGTTTATCATCTTTACATTAAGGAGCTTTAGTTATTTAAGAAACAAAACTAAATGAATTTGTAATATATCGTTTCTATGCTGGGAAACAGCAAACAATGATAAAAAAGAAAGAAGAATTTAAAGCTAGGTACAGTGGAAGTATATATATTTCATGTACGGTAAGGAAAGGCACAAGTGCTAAACATTTATGCCCTTGTTTTACCGAAGGTATGAATTATGTTAACAATCGCAAGAAGTTTAATAATTATTATTTTCTTGAGTGGACTGTTACAATCATTATTGCTCTATTTACCCTCAGCTGCTGTAGTTATATAACGCGACGGTTACACCGTATTACCTAATTCTATACTTCCTAAGGTATTACTAAACAATATAATTTATCGGTATGATAACCGATTCTGTCCATTTATGCTGCGTTATTCCTAATTGGTACATTGTGTAATGAGATATCATTATGTTACAGAATCCAAATGCTAGTTTTAAGACTCCACATCAAATCGTTGTAATTGAAGAGAAAGTTTATTTGTATATTCTCAAGTTGACATCGGTATCTTTAAATACAGATATTTTGATGTATTTTACATCAAAATTCTGAATTCCTGTATTGCTAATCGAAAATACTGGTCGGTTTGAAAACAAAAATAATTGTTAAATGGACCCTTTTTTCATTTATACCGCAAAATTCGGTATCATTTTTATTATTATTAAATTATTACGAATAGAGTTAATGTATTCTATTAATGGTATTTAAACTAAAACTAGTAAAATAATAAGATATTATACTGTAAATTTGTTCTGTAAAAAAAGTTCTTCTGTTTTTCTAACAAATTCTATAAATCTTGAGCAAGCTGGCTATGGAAAATAGTAAAAGTTCTGTTATTTATAAACTATGTTTATTGTTTATTTAATAGATCCTAAAACTAAGCAAAAAAGGTTCCTTAAAGGCTAAAGAAATACACTTTGATATTATGCAATATTTAATGATTTTAAACGCTTAGATAGGTACTTTCTGTATAGTTTTTCCTTTAGAATGAGACTTTTTTTTGGTTTTTTGGTTTATTTTGAGAATCGATATGCCTGGGAAATAAGTAAAATATTTTATAAACTTTGCTAAAGATCCACACGTACTCGTAAATACTAAATACTATATAATAATAATAAATATCGCATAGAAAACTTTAAGAAATCTACAAGTTATATTCGTAAATGCTCAAAGCAATATAAATCAAACCGAGCTATGACTGTACAAATTTCAAAGCGCTGGTTGATCGCTTGATTTATTGAAAAGTAGCCGTGAGCAATAGACCGGAAACACAACCTGCGCATGGCATACTTAGTTAAGGATAGGTGCTTTTCAAATTTCACCTGTCAATCTAAAATAAATGTTATCTGCTAAGAAATAAAATCCAATTTTGCGTCATCGCAATTCAAATACAAGGAAGCACCGACCGTTGACCATGCTAGACAAAAAGCGGGAACAATAATGGTTTGAATCGTTGATCATACGGACCTGGGAAAGGTGCTCATATTATGCAGGTAGTATATTTACGATATGCAATTTTGAACCTTGCCCAAAGTGACCGATGGTTAAATTTCCTTTGCACCCTATAAGAGATTAAGTTGGGAGGCGTTTTTAAGTTGCATGAGAACACATCGATACTATAAAAAAGCTTCATAAGTGCCGATCATTTCGTCAAAGAACTTAAATTATATTTGATATTTCTGTATTCAGAAATATTACATGGACCAGACAGAGGAGGAAATAGAAAATTGTTGTAATAAACAGACAGACGTTTTATCTTCCATTCAAGTGTTAGCAAAAACATCATAACAACAAGTCGGTCAACAGCGATGAAAGCCGTACGTGACGGCCATTTTAAAACCTTGTCAATGGAGCTATACTTTCAAGTTTGATTTGTAAAAATCGATTTAATAATTGACTCCGATTGACTCTTTACGATTAGAGATTTCTAAATTATGATCCATAAAAGCATAAACGGTCACGGTCAAATCAATAAATTTCCTTTGATGATGTATCAGATTGATGAAATTCGTATTCAATGATGCTTAATCATGCAAAATTTGCATGTAAAATAAATTAACAATAATAACATTTCTAATTCAACTCCCCAAAATTCGTTTGCTTATTAGTTATCATAGATAGTAGTAGAAGCTGCCTTTGTTGCAGCAATAAATAAAACTCATCAGTATAGTTATACGCAATATAAAAAACTATTTCTGTATACAGCAAATGTGCAACTAGCAACAGTTGTGACCATGCCAAGGATAATGGCGTTTCATACAAAAACACAACAACCAGTGTTTAATCTATATGCCTTAGCGCGTAAAAAATTGTTCCATAAAAAGTAAGAACTGGTTCCGCAGTCATTCTAAACGCGATCTTCAACGGTACACCTGGCATACATTTCAAGCATATCCTGCAAATAAACTTGGATATTTCTATCAACACATTCCAATGGCGATAAGAAAACTAATGTATCTGAAAGAAAAAAATCTATTATATTTCTTGTTGTGATAATCCTGTAATTATGAGAGTTAAAAGAATATATATACGGTCGAATTGAGAAATTCTTCCTTTTTTGGAAGTCGGTTATAAAAAATCTGAATCCTAGAATTGGTCGTAAGAGTTTTGTCTACCGTAATCTACGATTTTTGCAAAATTTATGAGCAGCTGAGTGTACGTCGAAATGGCTAAATTTACCTAAACTAGATTTTTAATCAAAATTTCACGAATTGAACTAGACATGTATTTATTAAACGCCATTATTATTTTTTAACAAAAAATTAAAACCGACTTCCAAGGGAAAAAACTAAAATAGTACAAAAGAAACTAAAAAG
>JAOTAV010046844.1:0-16917 GCA_026546445.1 Cyclargus thomasi
CAGGAACATTGAAAAACTTTTTGCTCCGTCGGCGGGATTCGAACCCGCGACCCCCGGCGTAAGCTACCCACGCGCTTCCCAACTGAGCCACTGAGGTCGTAAAAAGTCACAAACATGGCGCACCATCACATCTCGTTACGATATGACCCTAACTTTACACTGAACTAGTTGTTGCCCGCGACTACGTCCTCGTCAAGTAGTAGCTAGCGAGCAGACGTGTTACTTGATAGAAAGCAACTGCCGTCGTCCATGCACACTCGTGACATCCGAAGAGTCGCAAGTGCGTTGCCGGCGTTGAAGTAATAGGGATAGGAGGATTAGGGAAGTTGGGCCACCGGTAAACTCACTCGCTAAAGGAAACAGCACAATGCCGTTTCGCGCCGGTTTTCTGTGAGGCCGTGGTGGCATGGCTCTCCCACGGCAAAATCTTTGTAAATTATTCCGTTTTTTACAACACTTTTTATTTACTGCTTAGCTCCTATTGGTCGTAGCGGGATGTGTTATATTAGTCCAGTTACGTTAGACAAAAATAGATATGTAATCTCGGAATGACAAATACCCGGATGAAAACTTATAATAAAAAGTAAATTATTTTAATTATAAGTTTCCAGCCGGTTTATTTGTAAAAAAAGTGCTCGCTTTTACAAACTTCAATATTTCCGTGAATTAATAAAATCCATGAAATTGCTATTATTAAATTGCGATTAATTGGAGCGTTTGCAATGTTACGAGTGCAAACCCTAGCGGGACTTGCCACTCAGACCTTATTTTTAGACCAGCGAGGTTCAAATTTGTCAATCTAAGGGCCTGTTTCACCGCTTACTAATAGTCTATTTATTTAATCTACTAAATAGTCTATTTATTTGACAGATGCAACTTTATTTGACAAATTTTGTATGGAGAATCTCTCAAAAAAGTTGTGGATAGCCTAACAGAAACTTTAACAGTAAGCGGTGACATAGGGCCTAAGTGAATCTAGAGGTGTTTTCTCGTTGCGTCCTGTACCGGGAAATCATTTCGGCTTGAGCGACGTTATGTTATTAAAATTAAAATTTTTTTGTAAATTTCTCGTTTTGTATAAAATTTACGCTATCAGTATTGTTGGAAGAATTATGAGAAATGAAATTCTGTAAAACTTTTGCATTAAACTCTTTTAGACAGGTCAAACAGTTATTGAGATAGAAGTGTGGTCAAACAGTTATTGAGAAGAGTGAATGTGCAGTATTTTACTATTCTATACATTACAATATTCAACTATACATTACAATAAACTATTCGATTTGGAAAAAATTACATTAGGAACCTTAATTTTATTTTTAAAGGCCTATTCATAGGTACCCCACATGTCTTGGTTTCACGATTTACTTTTGTATATTCAGTTGCAAGTACGAGTGACTCCCGAAAATGTATAATTTTATTATTAATTTATGTATAATATAAATGTGATTTTAAAATACATATACCCTCCAAGTTACACCAATACCGTCCTTCGCTCGTTCCGCGTTTTGCAATTTTGGCTACGAAAATATTTTTTTTATAATTTTATTTTTGATAGTGGCTTATGTGCTCTGTTCTTGACCGTAACTAAGCATTAAATTTGAATTATGCTCGTACTAAACAAAGTGTATGACTGCGCATATAACGTCAGATATCCCAAAAATAGTTTAAGATATTAAAAAAATACATGACAAAAGTTGAAGAGAATTTTATTTCCTACAATACTTACAAATATATTAACAGCGTAAAGTTTATACGGAATGAGACATTTGCAAAAGAGTCATTTTTTTTTAATTTTGGCCTTAGTTATTCACATGACGCGGACAAGCTATCCTAGGTAGGTTTTGAAACAAGTTTTGGGATGTTAATAGGAAGGTTTATCATGAGTTTCCAGCTGGGTATATTTTCGTTCCGAAGTGGAACTCCTAATTTTACAGGACTATATAACCTTCCTCGATAAATGGATTAATTCCGGCCAGTAGTTCCTGAGATTAACGCGTTCAAACAAACATGCAAACAAATCTGTCGTGGGAGAGCCATACTTCGTCACGAAAGGGCCGGCTCGACCGGAGTGATGCCACGGCCTCACAGAAAACTGGCGTGAAACGGCGTTGTGCTGTGTTTCGTTCAGTGAGTGAGTTTTCCCATTCCCTATTCCGTAATAAAGGCCGGCAACGCACTTGCGACTCTTCGGATGTTACGAATGTCCATGGGCGACGGCAGTTGCTTCCCATCAGGTAACCCGTCTGCTCGCAAGAGCAAGCTCCGTAAATATCATAAAAAAAACTTCAGCTGTATATTTTGAGTACATATAACAAGACTGGTCAAGACCAAGGTTTACATGCAAGCTATACATGATGTCGTAGTGTAAAAGTCGAGTTAAATTTATTTTGATACAAAAAAAAACCTTTTAAAAGCCTTTAAAATTCTATTAAAAGTTTTACTGGTTTTGTTTTCAGAACGCGCGCAGATTTACACGGCTACTGTTAAATGAATATAGCTTCTACACAAACTAGGTTACAGTCGGGGAAATATTTTGTTTACCGTACCAACATCAGTTATTTTCCTATGAAAAAGTGATTATTTTTTTATACATGGTTAACTACGCTGCTGAAAATACTCATAGTACATATTTACCCTTAGGTATAATGATTTAATTTTTCGTCATTCTTTGGGGTAGTTAAGGGGTATTCAAATATAAATTGAAATTTCTTAAAAATAGACTATCGTACATTAAATAAAATGCAAGAAACAGGAGAAGCAAAAATGATGTCACTTAAATAATATATACTTTACTTGTATTTTAATACGTTCTTACGTAGCGGCAGTATAAGATAATTCATATTATATTGACTATAAAAACGGTTTGTACAAAATACGACAGTCAGCGTGCTTTAATTTTTAATTTGCACATCAGTGAAAACTTGTTTTTGGTGTATCAGTGTTTAATACTTATATATCTTAAGTAATCATTTTACATGCTGTAAGTTTTTACATTAAAAAAAAATAATATTGTTCTGGATTTTGTATTAGAAACGGTTTCAACAGAATACGACCACGAGCGAGTTTTAATTTTTTCATTTACACATCATTAAAAACTTGCTATTGGCATATTACCATTTAATACTGATATTTTAACATGCTAGAAGTTTTCAAAAAAAAAAATGTTATGGTTTTTGTGTTAAACTCCTATTTCCTTTGGTGTACGCGTTAGTTTTGTGTGTTCGATGGTAATGGTGGTAGGATGGGAGCGCCGCATCCAATATTATCCAGCTCAGTAGATAATTCGCGTTTCGTGATTGAGGGTACTTTATTAAAAAGCAATCGTTTAAAATGTTTTAATAAACCTCGCTGAAATAATTTACTATACTAGGTACTACATTAGGTACAAATTAAATGCTGTATAATGTTGTTTTGATCCTCGATTTGTTGTTGGTATGTGTAGTATTCTATTTTTAAATCTCTCAATAATTAAACCCTCTTACTATAAGAATATTTAAGCAGTGTATGACTATTCTAAGTTTGCTGTCCTTTTCTGGCATATTGAAAACGCCACATGACAGAAAAAACAGAAAAGCTTGTTTAATAACATTAGTCGTAAAATAAAATCATTTTTGTTGTGTCTGGGCTTCGATAAATTATTAATAAGATGCACAGATCCCTTCTAAATTGAATAAAATAATTGGCACTAAGACTATCTGACACAAAACAATTTAAATCAAAATCAAGTGTATTGAAAACTCAACTTAATAAGGTGAAGTAAAAATCGCGGTCACGGAGCGAATAGGAGTTCCGCTCCTAGTCGCTCCGCGCCTCGCGGTTGCCGGTGCCACTTTTTAGACGGCATCTGTAAATCTTTTTAAAATTTGATCGAAGTGTCTGGGGTTTTTAGCTGGGAAATTTTTAGCTCTACATTTTAAAATGAACTGCACTAATTTCTAAAATGATAATTGATTCTCAGAGTATGATTTGTCTAGGAGACACATTTTTGTTGTGTTACATGTCTTAATATTTCAAACGATACATAGCTTTTAAACTAAAATAATTATCTATGGTACATAAAACTCAAGAATACAGAATAAGAGCACTGAACATTTATTATAAGGTGTTTATTTAAAGTGGTATATATGTTATATACTTATTAATATATTAATACGCGAGCGGAAAACTTTGTAATCCTTTTTACGAAAGACGCGTAGATGTAAAAGCATGAAATTTCTCCCTGTTGTAGTTGATATGGAGGAGGAGCATATTATACCAATATTAATTTAAAATGTGCAATATTTTGATAGGACACGGTAATCATACACAAAATTCTCTTTTGTTTATGGTTGAAGTCTGTGTTTTTTTTATTAAATTTGTTTCGTCAGGTTGAAGTCTGTGATTGAATTGAGAATAATTTAAATTTTTTATGGCTCTTCTACACAATGGATTTAAATATATTTTATGGTCGAGTTTCGACCACAGGTCAACCTCTAGTAGTATTTAAATGTCTAATTGAACACTATATACGAGTATATGGTTAACGGGATATGAAGATTGAAATGTTTTAACCTTTTAATAATAAAGCAAAATTTTAAAAATTCTTTTCTTATAATTTATTTTATTGATTACAATAAAAGAATGAACGGACAACATGCGTCGGGGTATTAATATAATAAAAGACATCGTGTTATAAACCATGAACTTTGCAGGCAATATTTCAATATGCAAAACTGTTTATCGCGTTAGAGTTATAAATATTTTGACGATATGGGTTGAAGGTTAATTATTATTACGTATTATTACATAAAAAAACCTAGACTTATCTATGAGTAGAATGGCAATATGAACCTCCCACTAGTCACTGTCGATCAGAAACGAAAGGTTGGGCTGTTTTTGCTAGTTTTAATTTGAAAGTTTTGTCAAATGGGCTGTTTTTGATAGGTAATTTTGATTTTAAAATTGTCGACTAAATTCAGTGTAATCCAGCAATGTAAAATTTTGCGAGTGGGTCCGTCGTTCTGTCAAAATTGCTTCTTCATTTAGATTATAAGGACCTGCCAAACCTTGACAGACCCTCAACACATGAACGTTAACAGAAACCTCCGAGGAGGATTTCCTTTACAAATGTATGAATTCTGCACCACTTTATTGCTGGAACATACAGTTGAGAGCAATATTTTGATAGTAAAAAAAAACACACTTAACAATTACTCATACTATTACGTATCATGGGTAAAGTCAACATTTGAGTCAGGCATCTTTTTCGTTTAAAGTTTTTTTTCCCCTAACATGACCTTAAGACCACTCGAAGAAGCTGAGGGGTAAATAAAATGCGAACATAAAGATGTGGTCATACATAAAAACAACGCGTATATGTGACCAGTAGGACAGGTTACTCGAAGGCATATTAATTACTCATTATTAACCTTAAGCGAGAGAGGTCACGAACCACACAAATATACATTTTATTATAATCATAATTATATTATACATCGAAAAAAAAGCAAGCCACTTAACACATTAAATCGCTTATTTAAATAACATATTGTTATATTTATTGAATTGTTGTGGTCTGATCGACATTAATATTATAATTTTATGTTTATTTATATTCGTAACAAATTATTTTGCATTAAATAATAACAATTATAACGTTTATTAATATCCCAAAAACTTATGTCTCGATTACAATGTTGCAGGAATGTTGCAGTAACAATTGGTATAAGCTTAGGATTAAAAATCTGATGGCAAACTATTACAATGTGATATCGGAGTCAGTGATTCTCACGGTTTAGGCGTGCTATACATTAATGTCCCTACAAAAACATCATCTATCATGTTTTTAGGTTATAAATAAAGGTTTGCTACAGCTTTTATAGACACAATTTAAAAAGAAAAGAAAAATTAGATTAAATGGTCTGGATTGAATTTTAAATATTAGTTGCAAGCGCCAGGCAAAGAGAAAATTATTCACAATTTTATGGTTAGTTTAGATAGTAAAAACAAAGTCGAAACAAGTGAATCTATAATTTTTAATAATATTTCATATTAAATGAACCTGATTTTATACGCGGTATCAGTCACAAATTTTCAGTCATTAAATTAAATAAGATTAGCTCTTATTAGGTATATCTTTAATTCGACTCAACAATATAAGTGACCCCTTTTGGATTCGCATAGCTTGCAGTGTACGGATTTATACAAAAACAAGATTTTCGCAAAGCAGCATAAATATTTCGCAGCGATTAAGGATAAACAGAGAAGTCGTAAATTATTTTAACAATTTATTTTTAATACAGTCTTTTATATCAAGAATGCTCAACATATCACAATAATTACCTAAATTATAATAATCATAAATGCTTTTTGGTATTATCCAAATGATCAGTAAGTACAATAATGGCAGTGAAGGAATTTAAACTAGAATGATTCACTAGGGATTGACGTAGGCGGCCGGCCTAGGAGTTGTGCCACCAGAAAAGATTGTCAGTTTGTTACCACTAGGCTTAAAGGTCGGGAACTGGTATTGTCTGATGGTAGAAAACTTCTCAGGTCTTAAATACAAGTCGAATATGGATGGAGTAGTTCTTGATGTATCTTCTGAAGGTTTTGCGTCATTTTTTTGCGGTTCTCTTGAAGTAACAGATTTCGCAGTTGTCGTGAACGGTTTTAACGTAAAAGATATCTTTGGGGATACTTCTAATGGTTTTGGCGTAATATTTTGGGATGATATACTCGAGTCTATGTTCGATTCTTCAGCTTTCGATGTCACAATTGGATTGATAGTTGTAGTTGTAGTCTGTGCGATTGAGGGTTTCGAAGTAGTTGATTGCCTTTTAAAATCAGTGTCCAAGGAGCCAAAAGACCACCTGTGTTTCTGAGATCTTGTAGATATTGGAACACTGCTTGCTGTAGAGTTAGAAATTGTCATGTATGTATTTAATGGAGCCACTGTCCATCTTCGATTGTCCCATCTCCAAGGTCTAGATGTTGTAGTTGTCGAAGTCAAACCTCCTGTTGGTCGTGTAACATTCTTTGATTCTTCTAAAGCTTTAGTTGAGTATGCTCTGACGGTCGAACTAAACTCTGGTCTACTCGTTGTAGTAATAGATCTTGCTGTAGAAAATGTGAATGGTTTAAATGTAAATCTACTTTGAGGTTGTTTATTCCAGTTGAAGCTAAATCTTCCGCTTAAAGACGTAGAAGTTTCAGGTTTCAAAGTTGTGGAGCTGAAAGCAAATGAAGGTTTTGCGGTTGTAGTTGTGGTTCTCAAAAGTGCTTGAGAGTAAGACGGAAGTATATTTATTGAAAGATCATCTTCCTTTGGCTTGTCTTTCTTTGTTACAGTTTCACTAACTTCGTCATTAAATCTATATTCGAAAAGAGGCGATTCTTTTGTTGTGGTAGAAGTTTTAGTGACTGTTTCTAATTCTTTTACCGCATTTGTGTCTGTAGCACTTTGTACATTTTGGTACTGTATGTTATGTTCGAGAGTTGTACTTGGTTTGGTTGTAGTTTTTTGCGTTGACACATCTGGGCGAGGTGTATTCCATCTGAAATTAAAAACTGATGCTGTCGTCGAAGAACTTTCAGTAACAGCTTTGTTTCTTTTTATTTCTGTATAGGCTGGATAGCCTGGTTTAGGTTTTACTGTTGACACTTCCAGAGGCACCCTGCTTGAACTAGATTCGATCATCGCCTTTTCAGTTGATTCTTCTTTGGCAATGTCGTGCAATGTCATCATTGCTTTCATGAGGCTCATCATTCTACGTCGAAATTGATTTGATTCTATTCTCCTAGGCATAGGAGGCTTTATTCCAATCAAATCAGGATCAATTGTTGTAGTTCTTACGGTACTTGTAGTAACTTGTACAGGTACTATATTTTCCACATTAACTTTTTCTACCAATTTGTCAAGATCTATATCGTCTATTTTGTTATCAATTTTAATATTAAGCCAATTGAGACCATTGTTTCGGCGACTGCCTTGAGTTTTGGGAAACACTGGCAGTTGTAAATCGTCTATATTATCAATTCGCAAATTAACCCAGTCGTTCTTGTATTTTTGTCTAGGAATATTTTCATCGTAATTAGTGTAGGCCGGTGTGGTCGTAACCGGTACATACTTTACTGGATTGTTAACAACTGCGGGGAGTTTAAGGTCGTCAACACTACTGTCTATTTTAATATTCAACCAACTCGGCAGGCCGTTGTTTTGATTTGATGAAAATTTTGCCGGTAACTTTAGGTTGTCAATATTATCAAATTTATAATTTACCCAATCGTTTTTGTAGTTGGGCTTGGCATAATTTTCTTCATAACTTTCAGTCGTCGTTGTAGTCGTGGTATAAGCGGGTCTCACAAAATCGATAATCGTATCTTTGCTGACTTCCGGCAACTTAATGTTGTCGATGTTATCGAATTTATAATTAACCCAATCAATTTTTTCACCATTACCTTCGAACTGCTTAACTTGGGTATTTCCGAAAATGGAGTTTATTGCAAGAAAGGACGGCAGATTTTTTGCATAAAAGTTGGCATCGAAGGGCCTCGGTGTGGTGGTGTACAGGCTCTTCTGCCCTCGGGGTCTTTCCGGATCGACCGTGACGTTCTTGAGCGATGCCTCGCAGTCGGCCAGATACTTCTTTCTATTGATGTTCTTGCAGTGATGGGGATAGACGGTCCAGGCGAGGAAGCCGTCTCCCTGCAACACGGTGTGTTCCTTGTGTACTCTGTAGGCACACTGCAAGTCGTCGGAGATGTCCTCGTCGCGGAAGGCGGTGCAGGGGACGCCGCACGCCTTCCCGGGGCCGCACCAGTAGAGCTCACTGATCTGGAACAGGCCGTGGTCGCCGCTCCCGTAGTTCCTCGCCGAGGTGTCGAAGCGGGACTCGTGGTAGGCGATGCAGACCCACGTGGCCAGGTGATCTCGGTGGACCCCCAGGCTGGTGAGTTCGCGGGCAAGCTCGCATCGCTCGTATATGTGCGCGTGCACGTGCACTAGCGCGCTCAGCAGCAGCGCGGCGCGGATCATGTCTACACTCGCGCTCCCGCCCGCCACGTATATAACTCCCCGCGCGATGTGTGTCACGCCCGTATAAAAATCGAAATAATTATGACATCTTAATGAGGAGATGAACTCGCGAGCGACACGCGACCGACTGGTCGTAAACAACAGAACGCTACTCGGACATCGCACAAGTCGAGATTCTGGCTGTTCACCTTGACTGCGTGCTAATTTCCACCACTTGTCAAAATTTTTAATTTTTATCGATCCGCATTTTAAAGGAAAAATAATTGTCGATCTTCGCGTAGAACAATTCGCAGAATTCCAATCGTGTCGGGGGAAATAAATTTTCCACTAATTAATTTTCTCGTAAGATTTTTTCATTTCCCACAGGTAAGGCTTTGATAATTGGAAAACGTGTATTGATTGCTCTAATATTCCAAGAAGCGAATCGGTAATGCTCTCTATTACCGTTCTTTAGATACCTAACATATTTCTAATTGTTCCTGAAAACATCTATTTAATGTAATTATCTGCTTCGACTGTTGGTCGGCAGATTGAAACACAAAAATTTATCCAAATTTTTGAGGAGACCACAACCAAGTAATGGTATGTACTATGCTCTATTAGATTCCTACTCCATAGGAATTTGATCTCAACTTTACTTCCTACTCATATAACTTTGAGAGACGCTGGCATTTACCGCAAGGGTCAGGAGGTGAGGTGGCCTCGGACGTGATCATCGCCAACACTTCCAATGTCGTCTGACTCCACACACGTGTTACTACACTAATGTTTGTAGTGTATCTACTGTGTTGTGTTTATGAGCCTATAAACATGTAAGATTAAGATGTTAGTTTTTTCTTACAATCGAAGATCAGAGACAACTGACAATCGAAGATCCGGAAGCTTGGCAGTGGTAAGTCGTCAGTCTACTAGTCGTCACTATTGCCCGATAATCGGAAAAAACGTGACAATTTTAAAATTAGGGTAGTAAGATTGTGTCGTTAGCTAACAAGGTAGTACGAAAGTACTTCTTGCGTCGTGTAAACAAAACTAGATTCATTTCTAAGCAGGTTACAAACTAATTGATAAGCTAGTGTCAGATAGTCAAGTAATTGTAATCTCTCCGATAACATTCGGTTGCCTGAAACTTGGAAGAGATCTGATTAAGCGATGAGGCCGCTCTTGCCCACAAAGTTTTGTTGTCTGTTTATAGTTCAAATAGTTTTATAATTTGTGAGCAAAAAAGAGCTTTTTTAATGATATTTAGGAGGCAAGCGAGCAGACGGGCTACCTGATGGAAAGCAGACATCTGAAGAGTCGCAAGTGCGTTGCCGCCTGTCGGTCTTTATGAGAGAATGGGGAGAGGGGATTAGGGATGTTGGGCCACCGGAATACTCACTCACTGAACGTAACACAGCACAGCGCCGTTTCGTTTATTACAGTATTCTAGTTCATTTTGATAAAAAATCTAATAGTTTTGATAAAACAGTTATTTCAAAATTAATTTAAATTCATTGTGAAATTACTGTTTTGAAAAATTTGTAATTATTTGCAAGAAAAATGACAAAATGAACTAACTGCTCTTAGTAATATTGCTTAGTGGCCTTTTTAGACCCGCAGATCGCCACAGAACTTACATGTAAACCAGTATCACAGTTTTGTTTACAAGTTAATAATATAATATAATAATATCTATGGACGCTTCACACCACGTCAATCTGGCCCCGTGCTAAGTACCCGAGGGACTTGTGTTACAGGTACCAGATAACGGAAATATATATATATTTTTTTATACTATACACACATTTAAGATTTTTATATTATATAATACACATATTTAATATACATCCATGACCCAGGAACGTTGAAAAACTTTTTGTTCCTTCGGCGGGATTCAAACCCGCGACCTCCGGCGTGTGTTACCAAAGCTCAACCACTGCGCCACAGAGGTCGACAAAGTTACAACAATAATAATTAGATCAATTATTGATCGAATCCCTGACTGGCTTCCGAATTCCGAAACAATGCATTACATTTGTCTTTGTATTATTAGCTTATTAATTGGCATATAATTAGTATGTCTCGAACAGCCAATCACAGTGCAGATGTCCCAATTAGTAGAATAATAGTTACATTAGACAATAATTAATATCTGAGCATCCAATAATAATAATAATTTCATTTACCTATGCGACCTCTGTAGCTCACGCCGTAAAAGATTCGGCGTCTGAGATTTCGGCGGGTTCGAATTTAATTAAGGTGTCACGTTTATATTTATAAAACTATTACTAAACACATAACAATGATAGTGTTGCAGTTGAGTAAAAATCCATGCTAATTTATTCTAACTAGAGGTCGCGCTGTTGTCAAAATTCGGCAATAAATATTTAAATCAATCACGGACTTCAATTTGGCATAAAGGTCTCGTTACCAGGGCATTAAATTTTTTTAAAAACAACAGACGTAAACAATAGAATACTTCGTGTATGATTATCATGTCATGTCAAAATGTTGTAGTGTGCGTGTTGTTGTCTGCGTAGCGTTTTATTTTTTAGAAATATATATAAGATGAACGCTCGTCCTCCATATCAACTAAAACTGGGAGAAATTTCATGCTTTTACATCTACGCGTCTTTCGTAAAAAGGGGTACATAGTTTTATGCTCGTGTATTAATATATAGACATTATCCATATTAATATAATAATAAGGGTAGCGTGTGTTTGTTTTTCCTTCACGCACTAACGAAGCAAACAATCGACTTGATTTTTTGCATACATTTACTTGAAAGGAAAGTCACATAATGTTTTGAAAAACGGGCAAAAGCTAGTAAGTGTATATAGTATGACTAATGGACTCATAAATTATAAATGATTGTGTTGAACTGAGTAAAAACATTTAATAGTTTGGAATTGGTTTAAATGTCGCATTCTGTTACTAATTAGCCGACGTCACGTGATAGCAATTAATTTATATCTTACAGTGGTGCCACACTTTAAATTAAATTCACTTTTAACCGACTTACAAAAAAGGGATCATCCATAAAGTACGTCACACTTAAAGGGTGAGGGAGGAGGTCGTCGTAGTGTGACATGGCGTGACATATGGGTGGGGGGTCCTCAGTTTTGAGACTCACATTTCAAATTTTGACAAAACCATGAAATTTGTGTGACGTACTTTATGGATGTTCCCAACGAAGTATGAAAATATGAAAGCTCGTTCTCGATTATATGGTGTTTGGTTCGACCGATTTTGATGTAGTTATCCGAAAAAAATAATTCTGTTTAATACTGCAGAGGTTTTAGTATTTTAAAAAATAATCTTTATTGCTTTAGTGCAGTTGAATGAATTTTTTACGTTATTTTAATCTGTATCGACCAACACGAGCAACGTATGTTCCCGCTGGAACCTTACATTCTGCCGCGAATTGCAGTCTGAAATATTACATAAAACTCTGCTCTATATACTATTCAAAGGCTTTTTAAAACATTTTCAGGTCTCCCCCACACAGACGCTATATGTTAAAACGGCACAATACCAAATGTGTCAAAAATCAGACCAACACACCAAAAAATCAGCGTAGTCTCTATAACTATGTGATTTAAACTCACATTCGTATGTCAACAAATGGCTGAATTACAACACCTATTGTTTTGTCGAATCATGAGGCCATATTTTTTCTTTGCTCTCTCCTGTAAAATTGTTAATTTTGAATTGTGCCACTTTAATACATAACCAGCGAAGTGTTTTCAGTACATACGATGCAATATTATCGACCGATATTCACGCGCCTGTGTGCGTTTAAAACATTCTCAGAAGTCAAAATTAATAAGGCTAGCTATTTAAGTGCTTTTGCGGAATCTCGCTTAGAGTTTTAATGAATGATATTACACAAAGAACTTAGAAATTATCTGCATTCAAAGACTTAAGACAATCCGACATGCGTTTACAGGGCTTTGTACAACATGAAACTTATTAAGGGTGGAAAAATTGTTTATTCACAAAGCAAACGTTTAATTGAATCTCTCAAGCTCTTGTTATTTCACAAAGAGAGACGCTCTCAAAGCGCACCAGTCGTTTACCTAGAAGATAATAGCTTTATAGGAAATGTTTGTTTGAATCTATATATTAATACGCTAACGGAAAACTTTGTATCCCTTTTTACGAAAGACGCGTAGATGTAAAAGCATGATATTACTCCCAGTTACAGTTGTTATGGAGGAGTAGCGTAGAATACCAATATTATTTTAAAATATGCTTTAGTCTTGCATATTTTTAATAAAAAAAACGCTACACACAACTATATTTTGACGTGACACAATAATCGTACACAAAATACACTTTTGTTGAAGTCCGTAATTTTTATCAATAAAATTTTATGGCCTGGATAGAAGTTATTTATAGCTCACCTTCGCGATGGATTTAAATGTTTGTGGTCCAATTTCGACCACAAACGACCTCTAGTATCATTTAAAAACGAAGCTTGAAACTTGAACGTTTCGAAGCTCGAATCCTCATGTCTCTATGAAGGACTTAGCCTAAATAATTATGTATGTCGACTAAGTACTTTTTAACAGACTTCCAAAAAAACCTTTTTGTTTGTTGGAAGTTCAATTATTTCTAGACATGATCTTCACAGTTTCGGTGCCAGTCCCAAAGATTTCAGATTAGCTTAAATGAATAACTAAAATGAATAGCTGTGTTATTTCTTTGTATTAATCCTATTACGACCTTTTAGGCCTCCAGAAACAGTTAAGGTTTAGCCACATTCTGAAGAAAGCAATATTCAGGAACTGATATTATTTCATACTTTTCAGTTTATTGAAGTTTTTTCCTATTCTTTTGGTTTCATAATCGGCAACTACAAGCGATGGCACGCGAGCACGATCGTATAAAGGACATGCTCGTCTTTGCGCGCCAGTCATCGTCTATGATCGCATTTGATCAACTCGTTGACAACGGATTATTTGGATGTTTGTACGAAGATCGTGCGAACGATCAACTACAATTAAATTTTTAATGACACTATTGCAGACATATATTTTAAGCGGAAAGTGATCTTAAAAGCTTTTCCGAGTCTCACTAATTGACTAATAGAAGGAAACGCCAGGAGGGTATACAGATGGAAATAGACTCCTAGGGTTAACATCTTTGGTTCGCACTCGAGAGGGTGCAGGTTCGAACCCCGGTGGAGGCGTGTACCATGAGACATTTTCCGATCTCAAGTACATAATACGGTTGCTCATTGCCGTGGGAGAGCCATGCTTCGGCACAAATGGGCCGGCTCGAACGGATTGATACCACGACCTCACGGAAAACTGGCATTGTGCTGAGTTTCGTTCAGTGAGTGAGTTTACCGCGTGGCCCGACTTCCCTAATCCCCCTATCCCTATTCCCTATTACCTCATAAAGGCCGGCATCGCACTTGCGACTCCTCGGTTCTTACGAGTGTCCATTGGGCGACGGCAGTTGCTTTCCATCAGGTGACTCTGCTTGCTTGCCCCCTAAATATCATAAAATAAGAAAAAAAAAACTCAAATTTGGAATATGAGCATTCATCACGGACTGTAGTGATTCAGTATCGTAAAAGACCGTCTTAACATTATCCGAATTAAACTTAAATTAGTGAAACCGACAGACTTTGTCCTGCCGGCCTAATTTGTAAATTTTAACCATATAAAGACGAATCAAGAAAAAACGGTTTCGAAGTTTTTTTTTCTCGACTACATAGACGCGGGAAAATCTCGTTTTATAATCATCACGGTATTTAGGTGGAAGGATAAATGCTAATTGTTGTTACCTTAGCCGTCTATCATTTTCATGGTGTTATGACAACCTTGATTTATACATAGGGGCTTTATATGTACTGCTTTATTGTGTGGTTAAAATCATATAAATAGATGCGAAAGTTTTCGAGTTTGTGAGTGTATATGTTTGTTACCTTTTCAGCTTTCACGCTTAGGCGGGTGGACCGATTTCGATCAGATTTGACATGGTAGCTAGCTGGTATTCTGGATTAACGCATAGGCTACTTTTTACGCGGGTAACACCACGGGGCACAACAGCTAGTATAATATATATTGTACCAACGTATCTCTTGAGCTCTCGCTCATGGTGATTATTCGCATCGCATGTCAATCGCATATTGCATCGCGCGACCGTAGTGATGCAGCGCGACTGTTATGAGGCAAACTTTTTTTTTATCTATGGACGCTTCACACTACGTCAATCTGGCCCCGTGGTAAGTGCCTGAAGAACTTGTGTTACAGGACCCCCGGCGTGAGCTACCAAGGTGCTCAACCACTGCGCCATAGAGGTCCTTAAACTATTACATCTATACACGAAACAAGTTAAGTCTAGGCAACACATAGGATACTTTTTATCCCGGCAAAATGTACGGTTTCCGTGATATACAAGTTTTCGCGGAGCGAAGTTGCGATCACTAACTAGTTTACAATACGCTACACAAGGCCCCTATGAAACTGTACCCTGATTCTTTTATATTCAATCGTCTTCACAAAGAGGGTTTTATGTTTACATGTGAATATCTTTATACGGCTTCTATTCGGTCCCATCAAACAGAATTTTTCTGACCTTTCAGAGTCATCGCATACCAATTTTCAATAGCCACAGCAGGTGTACATATTGAAAGCTTAATCAGTAATATGATGGAAATATGCAACAACGTCGCTGTTATTGTAAACTAATTGAATTCGTAAATTGTATTGTCAATTTAAGATCTTACCTAGGGCTGCCGTCGCTAAAATTACTTATTTTATTTATTTACCATTTATTTCAGGCACAATATGGCCATATTATATACCTTACAGACTAACATACGTATATATATACTAAAAACTAACACTAAACACGTATTGTCTGCGACGTTGGCGCGGTGTTCGGAAGTCGTCCTCGGAATCTCCGGTAGACGACTCCAGTCGGCCAGAACTCCTCCTTCTCGAAGGTCTGCAGATGATGCGACGGGACCCTCACCATAAAGGAGCTAAAATTCACTTCATGGCGGGACTCCAAATGCTCGATTTGAAGCTAGTATCCGGGGAAATTCAGACGGGCGGCAGCCCTAGCCTGGCTTTACATTGCAACGTGACATATTTTGTCAGGAACGAACGTCCTGCATTTTAGAATTCTTTGTATGCACGCGCCGCATTTCGTGCGTGGTTTTATATTGTAACTTGTAAATAAACATCAAATTCGGAGCACTCATTTATTCGAAGGATTTTCAACATTTTATAAAAAGACGAGTGTAGGTCAAAATCAGGGAAGTTGAAACAGAGCGAGATTGCGGTTCTAAGTAAGTCGGTCGCGATATATCAAACCCAGCCTACTTTATGAAATTGACATATTATGCCAAGTACCAAAAAACCATGACCCATAACGGCTATTTATAACACCAGGCCTATCCGCGGGCAAAATCTAGTTAATAACAGTGGACCGAAGTAAATGGGTTTGTAACGTGTCTCTAAATATATTAACCCAAGTCTCTATCAAAGGGCTAGCGCGCGTCATTCACTTTGACGCCAATAATATGATAAAGTTACTTGCTCTGCTTCACCAAACGCTGTTAACTAGAAAGTGACATTGAAATCTGGTGCACGTGGACAGGAACCATGCTTCGGTACGAATGACCCGACTTCACCGGAGAAATACCACGGTTACATAGAAAACCAGCGAGTACAGCACTTGTTGTGTGTTTCATCGAGTTTCAGGGTTGGGCGTCCGTTAAACGGAAGGAATACTGAGACCGTGATATTTCTTCAGTCCAACCGGCCCATTCGTTCCAAAGCATGGCACCTCCACGACTGCTAAGCCTAAAAGTAAGTAAGTACGTAAGTAAGTACGTTTATTTGCAAAAACATGGTAGTAATAATAAGATGGTACAAAGTCAAATAGTACACATGTTTTG
>JAOTAV010046855.1:0-16915 GCA_026546445.1 Cyclargus thomasi
GCTGATGCCTCACCGAATTCTGAAACAGGCACTATTAAAGAATAAATATTATTTAATACTTTTTAGTTTCTTTTTTAATGTTTTTGTTTCTTCCTTTGGATTTCGGTTTTAATTTTTTGTTAAAAATAATAATTTCTACATTATTCATCCGAGACCATTGCTCTCGACTTGTATTGTCTTTTTTAAGTAGCGCCAAGTCTCTCGAGACGAAAGACTCGATCTTCTGGGATTCCAAAGCTTGCTTTTCCATACTTTGGAACATTACTAGAGTCACATGACGCTTTCAGGTCAGAGATGTCACTTTTTAACCGCTTAATATCTTCCATGAGTTCGGACAATTTGCTGAGCTGAGATCTAACTTCACGCAACTCTAATAAAATCATGTCCAGCGTGACACACTCAGCAGCCGGTGACTTTGGGCGCGGACTCAATGATGAATTGCACTGAGAACATCTCCACAGAGATCTTCTCTCAGTCCCAAGTTTGCGGTAGCCTGATTCCGATATAGAGGCACAGGTGAAATCCATGTTGCGCTTGCAGCTATGGCAAAAAACCCCGTAAATATCGCACTTCATTCTTTGATATTCAGAAGAAAAAATAATACAATAATAAAAAATAAATAAATTATAACCAATCGCAATATTTATCTACCAGTTTTGAGAATATTCTTTTAGGTTTTAGAGCTTGTCACTTGAATTTTACAATCGGAGACTTGACAGTTGTGAGTAATATAATATTTTAATGTTTATGACACTAACAAAATATGATAGACAAATGGTAGAAAAATATCACAACTAATAAAATAAATTCGTTGCAAACAACTGATCTTAAAAAATGTATGGTGAAAAACTATATCGCAGGCCGTGTGGTCACTTCTAGCTTCACTTTATTGATGTAAAAAAGGTTTTTTTATGCACTTTAAATCATTAATTTAAAAAATAGATTGCGGAGCGTATTGCCCACTATGCCAGGGTTACCAGCGTAACTAAAATTAAAGATCACATTCGTACAAAAGTTAAAATCGCGGTCTCGGATTGACTAGGACGGAATAGCGCTTAAGCGCGTTTTTGCTGGTACCACTTAAAATAAAGGTACGAGCAGACTTGCCGGACCGTGCCGGGGCGGGTCACAGCGGAAAAATCCGCCTCCATACAAATTGTACGGAAGCGGATACGGCAATCGCACACGTTGATGGAGCTTGCCGGGCCTCATTGTGGTGGATTTTTGCGCGACGGATTTCCGAAGTCAATGCGACGTGCCCCATCAACTGTGTACTATAGCGCGGCGGATTTCCGTCACCGCGAAACGCCCCGGTAAATGTGTTGCCACGTAGGCGATTTTTCAACATTTAGGCTACTCAGAACGAGAAATGGAAAAATCTAAAAGGCGACTGGTCTCCAATTAGGCTACTCAAGAAAAAGTTTATGTTACACTCCCTAGTAGCCAAACAGGCAAACCTTTTTATCCCGGTTCTCGCGCGATAAACGATTTTTGGCGCAACAGTGTTGCGGGCACCGTCAAGTTGTAAATAAATTGATTATAAAAAAAATCCGACGTTACTTTATTCATGCTGATATTTTGGTATTTGGGCTACTTTAGGCTACTACAGTTAACAGCTGAAAGTCGGCTATATTAGGCTACTTCATGCATGTGAAACGGCGACATTAGAGCCAGCGATGTTTGCCCGGCAAGTCTCTGCTCATACCTTCAGACGACAACTGTAAATCTTTATAATAATTATAATATTTGTGGCCTTTGTTACTCTCCATCCTTACAACTAAGTCAATGACAAAAATCAAGATAATTAGTTGCTTCGTTTGGTCATGAAGAAAGGACAAACAAAACACCTCTACATTTATTATATTAGCATATTCTACTTTTTCCTCTTCCTCCTTATTCTTCTTCTCCTCCTTCTTGTCCGCCTTCTCCTTCTTTTTTTCTTCTTCTCCTTCTCCTTGTCCTCCTTCTTCTCCTTCTCCTCCTTCATCTTCTTCTCTTTCTTCGCCTTCTTCTCCTTCTGCTTCCTCTTCTTCTCAACGACGACCTCTGTGGCTCAGATGGCAAACACGTTGATAGCTTAAGCCGGGGGTTGCGGGTTTGATTCCCACCGACGGAACGGCCTTGGTTGTGTATCATATAATAAAAATTTTAAATATGTGTATAATATAAAAGTATTAAATATATTTCGGTGTCTGTTACCCGTAACACAAGTCCCTCGGGTACTAACCACGGGACCATACTGACGTGGTGTTAAGCGTCCATATATATTATTATAGATGTAAATTATTGTTTCTCCCTCTACAGGCGGGCCGTCAATACTTCAGACGACCAAGTCAGCCGATAGATCTGACTCAAGGTATGGAAATGTGGACAGGTCTCTTCCAATCGGCAGTCTTTAATTCCGGAGCCTACATAAATATTGATGGTAAGTTAAACGACTAGTCTTATGCAGGGTGTGTTTGTGATAACTACATAGAATTTACTGCGATATTAACAGCGCTGAAAACGAAAAAATGTTTGTGATTTGTATGGGTAAATTCAGGTTGATGGGGCGCTTGCTCATACAAATCACAAAAAAAATTTCGAACACATACACACTCAAGTATTATCACTTACTTTTGTTACATCCTGTATAAATAATATATAATATATATTTTCAAAACTATTTTGATAGATAAGGATTTTGATACATACATATATGCTAGCTATGTAGTGGTGTTGCCAAGTAGGTGCCATGCTGTGTGGATAGACATATATTTTTGGATCGTAACATACGAAATGTTTCCGTTGTGGGCAGCTATTTGTTTTACAGAGCAATAAAAACCCATAGAGGAAAGAGAAAACTATATCTCCCTTCGTTTTTTTAAAATAAAATTAGAGATAAAGCAGGTGGATCACCTGATGAAAAGCAATTACTGCCGTCACCCATGGATACTTATAATATTAGGAGTATTAAAATTTAGAAATTAAAAGCGCGTTGCCGGTCTTTTAACACCTATTACCTGTGCTTAACTAAGCACATGACCTTGACAAAGTAATTCTGGAAAGATGTAAAAAAAACAACATGTCCAAAAACAGAAAACTAGCTGAAATATTGGTTCTTGTATTGGCAACAATTTACTTGTCTTTTTGGACATTTTGTTTGGCTATTTCACATTTTTTCCAAAATGAATTAGTCAAGGTCAAGTGCCTAGTTAAGTCGGTTAATCATTTTAGTGCTTTTAATGTTTGTCGATTTCTATCTATACTTTTTTTAAAATCTTTTTTGAGCCGAAAAGTTCTTTCGCCTTAAAAACATTCATAACAATTCTTATAATATATTTTTCTTGTGTACGTGTATTTATTACTAAACTCCTCCCACTGTACCCAACCTCCCAAAGTACTGGGCCGATTTTAATGAATTTTTTTGTGTATGTTGTACGGGACTTGACAATGGTCCGCTAGTTATAAAATACTATTGTCTTTTCTAGTTGCACACAAAGGGTTCCCGAAGCATCAGACAATACTGCAAGCGTTAAGGAATGATTTCAACTTAGATCCTAACAGAGACTTGGAAAGCCAGAGGGGAGTTGAGGAGTTTAAACATTTCTTGAAAGGACTCCGGGTATGTTTTTTTAATATCATATGTTTCCTGTTTGTATCAAAAAGTTTGAATTTTGTAAATTAAGAATATATCAGCTATATAATATATTAATCATTATTGATAAGAATAACAAATAATGTCGGTAGAACAAAAAAGTAGGAAAATATAGAAAATCACAACCTAATCACCTTGCAAACAACAAGTATTATTGATTGATTGATGATTTTATCTTTTGATATACATGGTTTTATTCAAAATAATGTTACAGGTGACCGCTCTGATTGGAGGCGACTCAAAGAGTGGAAGAAAACGTGAATTCATTTGTAACGGAATCGTCGCACCGCCTAATAAACTTGGGTTTAGTATCACAGACGAATCAGGAAAAACTATGAAATGCACTGTCGAAAAATACTTCGAGGTTACGAAGAAGTATAGGTACGTACCATCGAAGAAATTGTTACAGAGCCAGTTAATGAACCATTCGGTCGCAAAATGTCAATTTCATATAAGTTATGATCTGTCTGCTGCGTTACACATATCGAGATCAACTTGCTTAGACCCGCAACCTGGCTCTGCTTTAACATTCCTAATTGTAGTACTTTGAATATTGACTATAACATTAGCTTCTACACGCAACTTAGCTAGCGTGAAATTGCTAAATTATTAAATACAAAGGCTGTTTTATCTCATGGGAGCATTAAATCAGCTAATGCCTCATCTTATCTCAAAATTCAATAAAATCTATTTAGTAGTTTCAGCGTGGTTGACGTCTACAACAATAGTTCTAGATCCATACTAATATTATAAACTAGTTGATGCTTGCGACTTCGTTGCGCAAAAATTTGTATATCGAAAAACCGTACATTTTCCCGGGATAAAAAGTATCCTATGTGTGCCTAGACTTCATAGCTATTAAATAAAAAATATTTATTCGAATCCGTTCAGTAGTTCCGAAGATTAGCGCGTACAAACAGACAAACAGGCAACTTTTTTGTCGATTTGTGTTTTATTACTGTTTTTGGTGAGATTTATTAGGGAGATACTCTGAGCCCCGGGTAAGGACATAGGATACTTTTTATCCCAGAAAGAATGCACGGGTCCCGCGCGATAAACGGTTTATAACGGTTTATATTATGTTTATGACAAGTAGCGAAAGTAATTTCGATCAAATCAAATTTGTAAAAAAAAATATTTTTGACGCTTTTAAATTTGAGACTACTAATTACTCAGCCTTAAAAAATAACATCTGAAATATTATTTGTTCTTGGATTGGTAGAATAAGTACATCGGGGTATTTTCTCACTATTTTTTATTACAGGCTTCAATATCCCAATTTGAATTGTATTTGGGTTGGACCAAGAGATAAGAGCATTTACTACCCCATGGAATTGCTCGAGGTGGTGTACGGTCAAGTAAGTGGAGCTATACTAATTTTGTAAGTGGGAAGTGTGTCTCATCAGTCTACCTGATATTTCTGTAAACCCAAACCACTGAACCGATTTCCTGGAATTTTGTTTGGTGATAAGTTCGAGTTCTCAGAAAGGACATAGGATACTTTTATCGCAGAAAAATGTGCGGTTGATAAAAGGTTTCTGAGCGAAACGGAATTGGGCGTCTGCGTCGTAACAGTAATATTAGGGGTTTGGAAAGTGTGTGATATTTCTTTACCTTTTTGATAATTTCTATGCGTGTATTAATAACTTTATTTTAATTAATATCCAACTTGTTTGGATTATGTTCACAACTTTAAAGTTGATAGAATTTTTGCTAGCGCTGAACGCGCCGCATTTTGTAAGGTATGTGGTTAATAATAAACGAATTTCTTAATAGCCGCGTACGGTTCAATTTGCAAACAAATGTGCGATCACCCCCTTTTTAATGTATAGAAATTGAAACAGAACCAGTTGACGGACCTACGTCATTAGGTAGGATTGTGTCAATTCCACCTAAGTCCTGATGTCAAACTCAGCCGATTGGGCTGAGTTTGACATAACTTAACGACTCCAAAGAGGAGCGTAGCAAAATGAAACTGCCACGTTATGTCAAACCCAGCCGACAGGTTACGACTTACATATCCCAACCAAATGACGTAGGTCCGTCAACTGGCTCTCTTTAAATTTCCCCCATTATACAACTTAAAATATAATAATTATGTTTTTTTTTAAATACAGGCTCTCAACAAACAACTGAGTGATAAGCAGCTGCCTATCATGGTTAAAGAGGCTGCCACATTCCCCAACATACGTATCAAGAAAATACAGGATGTTATTCGAAATGTAAGCAAATACAATTTTTTATTTTATTTATTATTTTTTTATTTAGAGGCAAATTTTTCGGCTAACAACTCAAATCCTAAGTAAATAAGTGAGTTTAGTCATAGTCAAGCTATAATAGACGGAACGAAGAACTATAACAATGACACTGACGAGTGCTCTAAATTAGTCTAGATTTAAAAAAAATAGTATCCAGAGAGCGAGTGTCTCAGATGTAAAAAAAAATAAGTCGAAAAAGTTCTATCTGCGGTGGTGTGGTGCATACTGCTATTGTATGGTACACATTTCACAATAAATATGTAAACTGAATTCAGATAACTAAATAATCTATGGGTAAAATGCAACCGAGCTATAGCCCACTGTGTATGATTTCAGATAAACTATTCTTCAAACCCGCAATTCAAGCAGTTCGGACTCAACATTTCGGACCAGCTGACGACCATTGATGCGAAAGTATTAAAAGTACCGAAACTAAGTTGCGGCGGACGAAACTATGTTGAACCGAGGTAAATAAGATTCCACCTAAGTGCCATGTTTTAAGGCTCGCTTTGTGTTGAACGTGATTTGGCCGATTAGCATTTACCCGCGACTTTGCACGCATGGAAATAATTTGCCCCGCGGGAGTATATAAACGGAATTAAATTATCCTATAATAATATAAGTCAGCTAATACGCAATCATTAAACATGAGTACAAATGGCATTTAGCTGATATTGTTGTAGGCTGTTCGTGATAATGTAGCATTGTATCAGTGAAATAATTATTGTATATTCGGAGAAATTGAAAGAGAGCCAGTTGACAGACTTACTTTATCTGGTCGGAATATGTCTGCTGGGTTTGACATAATACGACCAAATTACTTAGATCCACAATCTGTACCTATCTCTTTCAACTTCTCTGATATTTTGGTGCAATTGTTAAGCCTGAGCTTTACCTGTGCACGCGATCAAATTTATCTTCCATAATATAACGTGCTCGATTTAAATTGTACCACTTACAATTACATATAAAATTTGCCTTTTACTTTTTTTTTTCAGGAGGGGTGCATGGCAAGCTCCCGGCTTGCTGCAAGCTCAGGCTCTGCAGAAGTGGGGTATAATGCTCGTGGAGGGAAACCCATCCTATTGCCAAGTTGCGCCCATCGTTGACATGGTATTTTATTCTACTAAGGGGTTACCCCTAGTTTAGTTTGGTTGAAACGTGATGTTTTTCCGAGACCAAAATGCTGCCTATGTTATTAACCATCCTTTAAACTAGGTCAATGCCAAATCAAGTCGATTGGTTGCTTCGTTAGGGCGTGAATGAAGGACAAAGACGCACAGGATTTTACTATTCCCTAAAGGCGGAACGAGGCTGTCTGTACATAAAAATTTTCATTTGACAGATAAATTTATGAAATAGACCACGTAGCTAAAGGGGCTCACAATATTAATAATAATAATATCTATAGACGCTTCACGTCAGTTTGGCCTCGTGCTAGACAAGTGAAGGACTTGTGTTACAGGTACCAGACAACGCAAATATATTTAATACTTTTTATACTAATACACATATTTAAGATTTTTTTAATATGATACATATATTTAATACACCGACCGACCGAAGGAACATTGAAAAACCTTTTGCTCTGTCGGCGGGAGTCGAACCCGCGACCCCCGGCTTAAGCTACCACGTGCTTACCAACTGAGTTTTGAAACTTATTTGAAATCGTAGGACTCTGGCTGCACACTGCGTCTTTTGCATAATGTTATTTATATTAAATATATAAAAAACCTTTTTTTTCAGATGATCAACGTGGGTCGGAAAATGGGAATGCAAATTAGCAAGCCCATGTTCATACGGGAGAGTATACAGATGCGAGAACTGAGGAACACTCTATTCCAAATGGTGGACAAAGGTGTCAATTTCGTGGTCGTCGTTATCACAAATCGAGACAAGGATGCTTATCACAAAGTATGTTAAAAATTATAAAGGGCCTGTTGCATCACTTCCTGATAACTGCCGAATAAGCATCTACATCTTTGACAAACTCTCCATACATATGTCAGTTAGTTGTGGATTGCCCATACGGCGCCTATCTGGTAGTGGTGCAACAGGCTGTAAGGTTTGTAATACCACCAGACGAAAAACTACATTGCAAGAGTCTTAGCATGATAAAATGACAGATACTAAAACTTCGTCTGTCTGTCTGTCTGTCCGTCTCTTCGTCTCCATGCTGTTACTCAAGAATTATAATAGCCAGTGAGTTAAAATTTTCGCAGAATATGTATTTCTTTTGCCGCTATAACAACAAATACTAAAAACTAAATTAAATATTTAATGTCTTGTTTACAAGTGGTAAGTAGATAAGTAGGTAACTAAATATTAACTTAATTTAAACCTATTTAACTTGTAACTTGCTACAAAATTTTGTGTTTTTTGTCAATTTCTTCCTTGATAACATATTGATAAATTCGACATTCAGATTATCGGCAGCTTGGCTTAGTGGCTCGGACGCCAACTTAAGTTCGAAGATACACGGGTTCGATTCCCACCATCTTATTTTTATTTTATGACATTCTTTTATAAATTCAAAACTTTTTCATCAATTTTAAACCTTTTTTTTTAATTTCAAACGTTTTTATAAATTTTAAACTTGTAGAAATACGTTTTCCCAATTTTTTACTATGTACTGGTACGGAACTCTTCGTGCGCGAGTCCAACTCCCACTTGACCGTTTTTTTTTATCGCAATAACGCATGCTTTAGTATCCAATGCTTATTGATGTAAATAGACTGTGTGTGTGAATTTTACTAATATCATGTGAATGCATCCTTTTCATTAATCGAGCATATAACCAATAGAGAATTAATGTGAGCCATCCGTGTCCGAAGCTTATCAGCGTTTTATAATATTTTTTTATTTAATAGTCCCTTATTGGTAAGTACTGTTTTGGTGCGTACTATATTTCCGACCAATCAGAGCGCAGTGGCTTTGGGCGGATTTTTATTCCGAACAAAACTAATAACACGCTCTTCTGATTATATGCTCGAGGCTTTCGTTTGACAAATTTTTATATTCTGCCGTGGAAGAGCTATGCTTCAGCACGAATGGTCCGGCTCGACCGGAGTGATACTACGGCCTCACAGAAAACTGGCGTGAAACGGCATTGTACAGTGTTTCGTTCTGAAAGTGAGTTTACCGGTGGTTGGACCATTCGTCCCTAATCCCTTATCCCTTTTCCTTATAAATGCCGGCAACGCACTTGCGACTCTTCGGATGTCGCGAGTGTCCATGGGTGGCGGCAGTTGCTTTCCATCAGGTAACCCGTCTGCTCGCTTGTCCCTTAAATATCATAAAAACAAAATATTTTTATCTAATAACAGTGATTGTTTTGTGTTACAGGTTAAACGAATTGCTGAACTCGATGTAGGAGTTCTGACACAGTGCATCAAAGACTTCACGGCCAACAGAAAGATGAATGAGCAAACAATGCGAAACATTCTCTTGAAGGCAAGTTATTTTATTAAGGAGCCACCACTCCCTGATAAGAATAGGTTATCAACATCTTATTTGGCAGATTCATTATTTCGTCTGTCAGATAAGTTGTGGATAGCTAATCTTGATTAAACAACAATCAAAGAAGAAGATTATAATGGGCTCTCTTCACTCATTATTACTAATCGTGCTTTTCACTGATGAATCAAGGTTTGGATTTCATCCTGATATGCGAAGTATACTCGACAAGAGAGAACCTGCCCCCCTAGACATTCAAGCAATTATCGTAAATGCCAATATTTTTCTATGGGTTTGACATAGTCGAACGAAAAGTCACGCGATATAGTCTTAAGAAATCGTAACGTAAGCGTACCGCAAATGAGAATCGCTTCGAAGCGTATGTCACTTGTCTAGGACGTTAGAATAGACTACAGCATCAAATTTCATGCATATCAAGGAGGCGATATTATAGTTGGCAGAAATTCGCCTCGGCGGATGAACGGATCTTGTTAGATACGAGGCATTACGAGCTCTCCAAAGAATAATTCTTTTTATTCAGGCTTCGCCCACGACACATTCTCTACAGCCCTCTATGTCGCCAGGATAAATAGTCGTATGCAACAACGAAAATCCTTTGATATGATCTCTGGGGGCTTTACCTAATCGTTTTCGCTTCTTTGTACAATCGTTGTTATGGAAATTACATCCTTATGTAATTTTCATAACAACGATTGTACAAAGAAGCGTTACGAACGCTTATGTCATTTCCATACATAAGGTCTTGGCTAAGCCCCCAGGGATATGCGAAATTAATCAGACGATGATAGGATAAGTAGGAAGTACTATTATAATGGTAAATACTTATATGAGGTACCTGTAATCTTGCCCCACAGCTAGCAAATACCACAAAATTTTCAACTAATACAAGACAAGCAATAATGCCCGTCCACGTAAGGCGCGTATCGCTACAAGTTGGATATAACATGATATCCTAGTTTAAGACTGCAAAATTCTCTGACTTAAATCCTATTTAGCATGCCCAGGAAAAATGCTTCAGAAAAAGCTTCAAATTAGTAAGCCAGCTTTAAACTAGAAAACCAGTATTTTTGCATCTTAAAGGGACTTTTTTACATTTTTTTGTTGGATAATTTAAGGGAGCAAGCGAGCAGACGTTACCTGATGGAAAGCAACTGCCGTCAGTTTTAGACACTCGCGACATCCTAAGAGTTGCAAGTGCGTTGCCGGCCTTTATAAGGGGAATGGGAATAGGAAGGGATAGGGGATTAGGGGAGTTGGGCAACCGATAAACTCACTCACAAAACGAAACACATCCCAACGCCGCTTCACGCCAGTTTTGTGTAAGGCCGTGGTATTACTCTAGTCGAGCAGGCCCATTCGTGCCGAAGTATGGCTCTCTCACGGCACTGAGGATCCGTATTATGTACTCGAGATTGGTTAATGTCTCATTGGTACACGCCTCCATCCAGGTTTGAGCCTGCACTCTTTCAAGTGCAAACCAAAGGTCTTAACTGCTAGGCCACGGACGCTCTTAAAACTTGTTTTAATTGTTTTTTTTCATCGAGTTGCTATATACCAATAGAGCGTATTATTCATTTAAATGTGCGGGTGTCTTAACAACATTTTTTATTAGTAAGATTCAATTAATACATCCTTGAACTATATTGATATTTTTTTTTACAGATCAATTCTAAGCTGATGGGAGTCAACCAAGCCTTGGAGGCATCTTCGCTGCCGAAGTGTCTGCAGAGCGGTGACGTCATGCTTGTCGGAGCTGATGTTACCCATCCCTCGCCCGATCAGGTAAAGTAGATAAACAATAGTTTACTATTGTAGTATTACTAATTATGATTTTTACTATCAGGAAAGATGATACAGAGCCAGATTGCGGAACTAATTACGACCAGATGACCTAGGTCCTTCATACTGGCTCAATATCTTCGATGGTACAATCAGCGAAGTTAAAACAGATATAGATCGTGGATCTAATAAATTTGGTTGGGTTATGTCAAACTTAACCGACAGGTTACGACTTATATGGAATCGACATATTCCGACCAAATGACGTAGGTTCGTCAACTGGCTGTCTTTTAGCTTCCACGATTATACATCAAGTCTATCAATTTCGAAAACTTTTCTAAGTCGGGTTACTGTTTTTTTTTTGTCTATTGTCGTAAATACCTCATTAATAACAAAATACGTAATAAGAACACTCACATTATTTATCCATATTAATATAAAACAGAAATGTTTGTTTGTTAGTCTGTTAATACGTATTTACGATTAAGTCATTGACTTGATTTGGATGATATTATTTTGAGGAGAGAGTACGCAAGTTACGAAAAACATTACATGAGTGCAGTGGCGTAACTATACCGTTAGAGGCACGTGCCAAATTCGTTTTCGTTCCACTATGTCAATCCAATACAAAAACACGTCAAAAGATTATTGTAAAAAATAATCGCTTGCTACTTGTCTAGGAGGGCTGATCGGGGGCCCCTTTCGGCTGGGGGCCCGTGGTATTTTGCCGGCTTGCTACCTTGTAGTCACGCCACTACATGAGTGTAAGAATGCGCATCAAAAAGAAAAGAATTTCGCAGCCAATGTTTTAGATTCAGGTACAAGTTACAAACTGTGGAATCTTTTTTCACCCTATCATTACTATGGTACAATTTAACTTTCTGTTATTGTATTTCAGACGAGCGTGCCGAGTATCGCAGCTGTTACAGCATCAATAGACTCCAAATTCTTCCAATACAACATTGAGCTAAGCGTTCAAACACCAAAGGTAAGGTTTTCTTGAATATAATAATTATTTAAAAAAAAAAACATACACAAGTATATGAGGTCGAATTTCTTTTGTAAGTTGGTTCATGGGAACTCTGTAATGTCGCTCAAGTTTCACGGAAAATAACTCTCACGGACTATTTTATCCTAATCATATTATAAGTATAAGTTTGTTTGTTTAGATGTTTGTGCCTCAATCACGACAAAACTACTGGACGGACTTTGATCAAAGCTATACAGCAGGATACTTTTTATTCAAATGAAATGCTTTTGTTGGATGAATAATTTTACGCGGGCGAAGGATGTAATAATGTTACAATGTTAGTGATTCATAATACTAATTGTAAAATTTCAGAAAGAGATGATAATACAGTTTGAAGATATGATGGTCGACCATCTGAAAGTGTACAAGCAGCATAACAACGGCAGACTGCCTAAGAAGGTGTACGTTCTACGCGACGGCGTGTCCGACGGACAATTCGCTGAGGTAACAGTTTTATACTGTAAAATAATAAATGAAAATTTCGCTTAGATTCGTTACGTTAGGACCCGGCAGACGTTGTCCCGCCGGACCTGGTGTCAGTCGTTTGGGAGGAGTTCGGTGACAAACACACGCACACAATAATTACATATGTTAAGATTGATTGTATGTAGTGCAGGCTTTTGATTGACACACATACTATATTCACTTAAATTACTTGCACTTTAAATACTTGAATTTATAATTGATAGTAATTTCTAGCAAAATACACAACCGGTTTCGACAATGGCTGGTTTAAAATAAAAGTTTACCGTCTAAGTTTCTTTAAATAAACAAACGATAAATTTTCAATTTTTTTTTATAAATAAAAAAACATGCACTTAAATAAACGGTTACAAAAAGTTCTAAAGCTTTAACTCGTTATACCGGGTTTCGATTTTTTGGCATAAAAAGGATTAATACTAAGGGTGCTATAATATACAACATGTTATTATATTATTCAGGTGATGAACAGCGAGTTGGTGGCTATCCATAACGCGTTCAAACGTTTCGGCACCCCAAAACCAGAAATATTGTTCCTATTGGTCCAGAAGCGGCACCATACAAGGTAAATACGAGTAAAACCATACTATAAAAAAGGGAAAGATATTATGTTCATGCAAACGTATCCACGTACATGTCGTGAAAGAAGACTAACCCTTACACGAGTGTATGAAATCTAATGTAATGATTCATTTTATACGTATAATATTTTTATGTTATTATTTATATATTTTTTATGTTCATTAATGTATATTATGATATGATATAGAGTTCACTGTGGAAATAGCAGCGAAAATGTTTTGTGATTTGTACGGGCAAACTCATGTCGCTCGGGCGCTTGGCCATACAAATCTAGATTTTTTTTTCGCTTTCAGCGCTGCTACTTTCACAGTGAGCTCTATGTCAGAGACACATACGTTATAAACGGAAGCTATTTTCAAATGACACATTTAAATATTATTACTCGACCGAATGTTGCTGTCTGAGTCCAACGAACGTATATAAATGACGTGTGTAGAGTAGGACGGCAGCATTCGATCCAGCTCGAAGATTTAAATTTTGAACGTGCCGGTTTAATAGGGCTCCAGCTTACAATATCTGCCAATGACGAGCCACCGTCGTATTGCCAACTACCAATGATTAAACATTTAATAGCGATTTACTAATAGCGTGCGGCACGTAGCACGTACGGGGTGTACGTGCGTAATCTTCCCTCTCTCTAAACGCCCAAAAGAGACATAGTAATTTGATGGTTTTTTCTTTAATTTTTTCCTAATGATCTTTATGTTATACGCTTTTTGCTATTCTATTATTATTTTCTATACATAAGCTGGGTTGCTATTCTGTTTCTACAATTTTGCAAGTAACATAGGCTATTGTGGCTCTTTACTACAATACTTACAATTTTAGTTTTTTATTCATTAAAATGTGGAATAATTAGTTTTATTTTTCTGCAGACTGTTCACGACCAGACATGAAAACGTGGAGCCCGGGACTGTCGTCGACACTGACATAGTACACCAGACCGAGCTTAACTTTTACTTGGTGAGTTTCAATATTAATAATTTATGGTTTTATTTTACACGTTACTTGGTTGAGCTATGTGAAGATGTATATTTGATATAACCAGACTGATTACTAAGGTACGACATCTACCTGTCGTTATAGAATATCGCGCGCTTTCGGAGATATGTCCCTTATCGGAGTCTTTGAAACGCATTAAGTGCTCTCATAATATATGAGCGTGCGCTTTTGCAGCACCGTTCAGAAAATGTGCACGTTTTTATCTTATCTTCAATATCGTTTCACAGTGCTCTGTGCACCGCTTTGCAAGCTCACTGCCCAGCGCGTCTGGCGGCGTGACTAAAATAGCCTTAGGGGTTGTCTAATCGCTTACTGATAAAGTTTTTGTTAGGTTATCCAACATTTTTGACAGATTCTCCACACAACATCTGTTAGAAAAGGTTGTGGATAGACCATCCGACACTTATCGGTGAGCCGTGAAACAGGCCCTGAGTATTGTAATGCAACAAAAAAATTCGTTTCCAGGTGTCACACCAAGCCATAAAGGGCACGGCGAGGCCGACGCGCTACCACTGCGTGTGCAACGACGGGAACCTGACCGTGTCGGAGGTGGAGCAGCTGGCATTCTACCTGTGCCACCTGTATTCGCGCTGCACCAGATCCGTGTCCTACCCCACGCCGACGTACTACGCGCATCTCGCGTGCTTCCGCGCGCGCTCGCTGACCTTGTAAGTAATGTTGAATACTCGGATTTCAGGACCTGTTTATATATACCAATATCTTTGGGATATGCTATCTGCAAATTATATGACAGATTTTAGGAAGTGCTGAACTGGCCCTGAATCTAGTAAAGTGTCTTCGTTTTACTGTGAGCGCATACACTGTTCAAGCCATAGACCAAGCTATCCGATAGTGCTGCAGCCTTTAAAAAATTAGAGTAAATAAATGTTTGTACAGCTGCAGCTAGCAGCATTAGTTCAGACCAATATTATAAAAATACGGGAAACCGCTCAGTTTAAGGCCGGACGCACACATGGTGTACTAAGAATTGAGGATCAGAAACATTTGGGCGCTCCGCCGGACGCGTTATGCTTATATCATGTTTGATAAAGACCCCGCATACTATAAGGAATTAAAAAATAGGTGTGTAGTATAGTATCCGTTGGCCGTCCGGGTTTTTATTACATATTCTTCAATCTAAGACGCCAGTGTCTCAAGAAATTATAAATTTTCATATAACATTTTTTTTTTAGTGGCGATCGCTTCGACAACGCGGATTTGGAGAAAAACCCGAAGCGCATTCATGTCATGGACCGAATGCTCAAGTTCAGCCGAATGTTCTTCGTTTAAACAGTCTTGCAAAGGCATAGTCGTTCAGTGACCCAGCTCTGCTTGTCTATTTCACTCGAAGAATGGTAATTGGTATCTTGACTTCGTAGGCACAATACAGTGTGTATTAAAAGAGGCGAAGTAAAAAATTAAAATTTTGAGACAAGTTTCCATTTCTATGTATAAACGTTAATGTATAAGTATTTTTTATAAATATATAAGCTACACGTAAATAAAAAGTTTTCAAAACTTTAAACTCGTCCTATCGAAAGTTTTTATGAGTTAATTTGATTTATGAGTTAGGACTCTTTTAATGCAAGGGCGCGAGTGTCGACTTAGAAGGAGGACCGGACAAAATGGTCCTAGGACAAATAACGACGGGACATTGATATACTTTAAAAGCTAATTTCAATTAAATTTCAAATTTAATATTATGTAAAAAAAAGTCGGCTCTATAAAAATCCTATTTCAATAGACGATTTCTCGCAAAAAAAATACTTACTCTATCATGTTATGGTGCTGTGAAGCTAAGGCCAGCAGCATTATTTTGATAATGAATGTCTCATTATCAAAATAATCAATGTTCAATTAAAAAAAATTATATAAAAATTAATTATTAATTTATTATCTTTTGTTAATTCATAAAAAATAAATAAATTATTAAGAAGGACTATGAAAATTATTAAATAACTGTATGAAGACATAATTAGTTGACATCAGGAAGGACATCCACAGGTTTCTTAAATTGATATTTGGGAAAGCAAAAAAGTCGCGTTTCGTTGGTTGATGGGTAACCGCCGACACAACACATAAATTATTCCACAGTTTTTACAGTGTTACACGATAAAATAATAATAATAATATCTATGGACGCTTTACACCACGCTAATCTGGCCCCGTACTAAGTACCTGACTTGTGTTACGGGTACCAGACAACGAAAATATATTTAATACTTTTATACTTTACACATATATAAGATTTTTAATACATAATGCACATATTTAATGTACATTCATGACCCAGGAACATTAAGAACCTTTTTGTTCCGTCGGCGAGATTCGAACCCACGACCCCCGGCGTGAGCTACCAAAGCGCTCAACCACTGCGCCATAGAGGTATATATTGAGTATTGTACATACTACTTAGAATTATAATTATATGGTACTTACCATTAATTAATTATAAGTAGGTTTAGGTCAGGCAAGTTAATATCGAAAAAATTTAAAAATTATATAGGAAGTTGTAAAAACTAGTAGTTTATTTGCATGTGTGTCCGTCCGTCTTGATAACATTTTTAATATAATATAATACCTTATTTTATCTTATCATATATAATATTTTACATGTAATTTTGTTAGATTAGGTACTATATAGTTCATTTTAGATAGTAATTTGTAAAT
>JAOTAV010046866.1:0-16913 GCA_026546445.1 Cyclargus thomasi
TCGTGCCGAAGCATCTTGGAAATGAAGCTAACAACCTAGCTCACCGACAAAATGTCAACAAATATCGGCGGCGTCGGTGGCTGAGGTACATACCTGTGCGCTTTAAAACTGACTGATGATGATTGATTCTTTGGAAGTCGGTTTTAATTTTTTGTTAAAAAATAATAGGTCATATGGTTAACTTCACACCAGACAGCTAATCGATTAAGATCGCTTTGTAGAAGGAAACAGTCGAATTCTTTCTTTAATAATTTAACAATTTTAAGGTCATCTGCATATAAATGAAAATCGGAATAGAGAAATCATAAAATGATGTCGTTAATAAAAATATTAAAAAATAGGGGTCTAGTCTAGAACCTTGTGGTAATCCTGATAGAGTGGGGAACGGCAACGATGAAAAACCTTTTATACACACTACAACTGAAATTTGTGTAAATGACGTCTACACAGTTTTGGCTATCTATTGAGTCCGTGATATCATCTATAAATGCTTTCATGTTTGTTGTAGTGGATCTTGTGCTAAAAAAACAGTGTTGGTTAGGGGGTATGGATGGTTTTACATGCCAAAAAAAGCTGGATAGACTAATTTCTCGAAAACCATAGAAAACGTTGGTAGTATGGAGATCGGTGCTGTAATTTTTAATATTGTAATTATCTCCCGGTCGGTCTGTAATTTTTAATATTTATGTAAAGGAATGACAATGGCTTGATTCCATAGCGTAGGGAAATATCCACTTCTTAGCGAAGCAAATGAAAGCGAAACTAAATGAAATAATGATAAGGACATGTTTTTTGCGCAGGATTTAATGAAAATAGGCGGAATACCGTCACTCCCTGCTCCTTTATTAATATCAAGTCCTTTTAATTCGTTGTAGATTTTAGAACGAGAGATGTTTAATGTGGTGATAATGTTGGATGTAACACTAGTAACAGGGCAATTATCGTGAAAAGTATTTTCGCCAGTGTGTGTATTAAAAGAATTGTAAGCGTCAGAAAAACTATTAGCAAAGAGATTACAAATATCTGAACCAGTTGTATCTTTTTTTGATTTTTTATATGACCAAAACTGCTTAGGATTTTTAAGTATAGCAGATTTGACCTTACTAATATACAGAGGGAATTGAGATGCCTGTAGTTTTTTGCAGCGATCTCTGAGAATTTTGAAAGAAATATGATCAAAAGGGGTGCCATATTTTTTAAAACGTATTCGAAATATTAATTTTTTTCTTTAAAAGTCTGATTAGATTATAGCCATATATTAGAACCAAGTAGGGTAATTGCTTGAGCGTTTGTTATTGTGTTTTCTTTTAATTTGGCATATTATACATCAGTCGTAGAATCTATATCAGAACATTCCATAAAAATTATATTCCAGTCGATCAAGGTTAGTTTATCATTTATCTCATTATAATCTACTTTGAAGTAATTGTATCTAAGTATGCCATTAACGTTTAGTGTGTGACTCAATTGCAACCCTGCGCAAAACTTTAACGGTGGGTGTGCTCAATCAATATTAACGAAACCACTGTCACATTTGTGTGAATTATTAATTTGTACATTGGTGAGAATCAGATCTAGGATGTTATCTCTATATTTTGGATTACTATTAAACAGCGTAAATCCATTAAAGTTTATAAAATCCATCATATCATTTGCGAGAGTGTTACCATTAGCATCAGGTTGAAGATAAGATGTCTCTAAGTCCCTGGACCACGAAATCTTAGGCAAGTTAAAGTCACCAACAATCATAGCTTGATTAGCACCTTCAAGCGCTTTGCTACTGTTATTTTTAAAATGTTCGAGAATAGGAGGTGTAACAGGTGGAGGAAGATATACAGCGCAAAGGAGAAGCCGTGATTTACAATTTTCATCATACTCAATACTCATCCACAAATCTGCACAATCACTTTCCAGGTTATACATTCTGTTAGATATAAGACTTTTTCTTACAGCTACAAGTATACCTCCACCTGATTTACCCTTATATAGTTTTGAGGAGCTACGGTCGCGTCTATATACAATAAAACGGTTGTCAAAAAGTTCGCTGTCAAACAAATTTGAATTGAGCCAAGATTATGTTATGATTATAATATCGTAAGTATGTAAAACTATATTTTGATAAAATTCTATGGTTTTTGTCTTAAGGCCACGCACATTTTGGTAGAATATATTTATGGGAGATAATGTGAAACAGTAAAATTTAATGCATGATATAGAAGTTATCAAATATTTTGTTGATCTTGAAATTAATTAGTATCATTGGTGTGACCCAATTTGTCTAGTGTTCCTATGTGTTTAACGTAGACATATTCTGAAGTTTTGGTCTATGGTTGTGCACAATAAAGTATATTTTTCTTTCATTTTCTTCATTATATACAAATTGATCACAAAATATACGACAAATTCCCCATTGTTTTTATAATTGCTTAGTTTAGAAGATTCAAACTTTAAAATAGTTTAACTGTCATTTTATGCATTCGCTCAAGATTTGCGGTATGGTTTATTATTAACCCTTTGTCAAATTTCTGTACAAATTTACAAAGTGACACAACATACAACATATTGTTGCGCGCGTTTTGTATCTAAATGATATATTTTTGACGGATGGTTACTAAACCATACCAATCATGCTTCCCGATCCTCAAGCCAGATATAAAGAAAATGTTAAAATAAACACTCATTTTTTAAAGCAAGCTAAAAATTATTAATTATTTTCTATAGTTGTAATCTAGAATACGAAATCATATATGTAACTATCACACAGTCTATAAAAAAAGCAATTAAAAACATCAAAGTTTTTAATATGCTTCAGATTCAGGAAAAAAATTCTTTGAATTTCTGTTAACGATGAAGTTATTAGTTAATGTTTGCCTGTTAGTACTTTTATGTTTAAGAGTGAAAACCTATAATTGGCTTCTTGTTCTTTCTATACTTCAACCATTTGTATTAATTGTACGCTGTTGGTTTTCCAAATTAATTAATTAAATAAATAATCTTCAAACCACACATCGTTAACAGAAATTCAAAGATTCTTTTTCCTGAATCTTAAGCATAGTAAAAACTTTGATGTCTTTAATTATTTTTTTTAGTAGACTGTGTGATAGTTACATATATGAGTTCGTGTTCTAGATTGCAACTATAGAAAATAATTAATATTTTTTAGCTGTCTTTAAAAAAGTTGTATTTATTTTAACATTTTGTTTAGCGACATAGTTAATCTGCTCTTTAGCAATGGAACATTTAATAATTTTGCCAATATTTGAGACTATCGTACAGATTTTCAGATGATGTCATAGGGAGACCTCCTATCTCGATATCATATCAAATATTACAATATCAAATATTTAGGCGCAAACGTTGGTCATTTTCACGTCGGTTCGCCGCTGGAGTGATTTGATTTCATCATTAGTAATATTTTATATAATTACCCTTAAGCAGTAGGTATGGGTGAATTGTAAAAAACAATGGAAGTTTAAAATTTTAATTTAATTTTATATGAATATAAATTATATTTTACAATACTTTGTTTCACTTACAGTAAAAAAATAATACATTTTAGCAGGATAAACTACACGAATATAATTATAACCTTATTATAAATTTTAAGATACCTTATACTTAGTCCTTTTATTCATTATCTAAAATTTGGCTTAATTTGTATATTCTAAACAACAACAAAATAATATGACAACGTCGAAAGAAGTGACCTATAAGGCTTCGTTTAATTTTTGTCAGTTAACAGAAACATCCAGAACAGGTAGATAGTGCCTTTGTGTTTCACTAGTTAGGCTAGGTTTCATATTCTATCGACATTGCTCTTAGTCTTACCCCCCTTGCAAAGAACCCCTCCCCACTTGTATTGGTGTAGATCAATAAATGAAATGTAGAGTAAATAAATAAATAAAATGTTGCCTAGCATAAAGTGGTATTTTATTAATTTTTGTATACAGGTGTAAATGATAAAACCTTAGGGTGTATACGTGTTCCTTATATTATATAGTTAGTCTTAAAGAGTTCACTGGTAAAGTTGCGGTGCTCAAAGCGAATCAAATTTTTTGTGATTTGTATAGGGAAGCAAGCATCAATGAAACCAGCAACTGAAGCCGGTATAAGAGTAATTGCAATTACAAAACATTGTATTAAGATTATTCACTTTATAAAATCTCTATGCTTTAATATACTCGTCGATGTAAACAACCCATGAAGCTAGCTGATAGCTAGCGCGCCCGCCCATACAAATCACAAATTGACAACCACAATGATCCACAAAATACCACCAGGTGTCATGGTACAGCATCCTAGACCATGACATGTTACCTGAGAGGAATCCTATTCGACAATATATTTTTTTTTCGCTCTTTAGAATGTTCATTATTAGTTACTAGTATATTTATTAGTTATTACTTTCTCGTTTTTTATACGTGTGTTTTATTGCAGTGCATTGTAAATAACTTGTCGAATAAATGTTTATTGTACGGTTCAGCAGGTCGTTGAACTCGTACGTTTTGCCCAATCATCATATTTGTAGTTATCTATGTAAGCATTTATATAGAAATAAACACATTATTGTCAAGTATCAGCTGGGTGTTATTTAATCTCCATCATCACTATCAGCAAGCATATCAGCAGCACCCAGCTACCAGCATCCTATTATCCAGCATCCGTCATCCCAGCTAGCAGCATTAGCATCTAAATCAAAGGGTAACCCCCTACATTTATTATTAATATCTATATTTTTGCTTTCGCTACTTTTACAGTTAACTCTTTATAAGGGACAGATACAAACCCTAAAGTGTTATCACTTACTTTTGTTTCAACATGTATGAACTGTTGCGGATGTTAGCTACGAAGAAAGTAGCTCCAGGTGCTTGTGTGTGTGAGATAGTAATAGTGTCACTGTGACTGCATTCTACCAATAATTATTGGATTGATCACCGAAATCAACGGTATAATTAAATGGTAACAGCCCTGGCGGGGGCACCGGCCCCGTGCCCTCTTCATCCCACAGAAGAGACCCAAAAATAACGATGCAAAATGCTGCCCGATCTTTTACAGTTTTGCGAAGCCTATATCGACGACGAGTCGAGTACGTCATGCCAAGCATCACCCCTTGAGAAGCTTAATTTTCAACCACATCGAAAAAAGTGCCAGATTTTTTTTTTCAATAAATTTTGTAAAATAATCTTATATTTAAACATAATTATTTAGGAACTAGTGACATCAATACGAAATATTTACAGAATACTTATATACAAATGCTTTCCTCTGTTAGATAAACAGGTGTTCACATTCTATCATATAATTTGGTTCGATGGCAGATGGTAAACCTACATAATTCGGTCGCTAGCCACATCTAGCGGACAGATTACGATTGACATTGAACAGATATAATCTAACTAAATGACGTAGGTCCATCATTTGTCTATGAATCAATTTCTTCGATGGTACTAGCTCTACTAATTTAAAACGAAATTTCATTTAAGTAGGTATTATTTGGCAAACAAGCTCAGGAACATTAATTTTTTATATCCTTCCTTTAGTCTGGTAGCAAATCGGAAAAAAAACTGACATAATTTCTATTTGGCTCTTTTATTTGAGTCAAAAAATAATGTTGTGCGTGAGAGGAAGTGTCAAAGTAGAGATGTTAATCAATTACTTCCTTAACCATGCAATAGAAGTTTCTGAAAATCTTTATTAGGTATAATAATCAGATATAAAAAAATATATAAATCGTTTGTTTCAAAACTTTAGAACAGATAAGAGCTTTTTTGAAATTATTACACTGAAACACAGAGGTACTTGTTCTATAGTAAATACTGTAGTAATGGTATGTCACAAAGTCTTTAAAAATACATAATACAATAGTAAATACTGACCGTATGTCCTAAAATCGACTGTGAAACAACTTCTCTGATAGTACAAGTCAAGAATTAAGATGGTACCCAATCGTCAAGCTGACAAAAAGTAAAGACCTTTTCCACACAGCAGACTTGAATTAACTTTATATTATGTAACGAAACTGGCTCATTATACTTATTTCTTTTTCAAATGGCTAGGACCAACAGAAAACTTGACGTTGTACTTTCAGAATAAAACTCAACCTTTAATAACAGCCACAGTTCATCATAAGCACAATTTACAGGATCAATACAAACACATAATATTAACCATTAAAAATTAAGGTGCGCGATGTCACCATCATTTTTTCCCTTACGAGAAACTCTTAGCAAGATCTTACTCTAACACCAATGGTTCCCTTGTGAACGGGCAGCTTGTACCATCTTGGATCTTATCAGAATCTCGTTAAAATGACATCTTCGTCATATTATCTGTCCAATCTCGCTACTTGTATCATCAATTCAACAATCATTCACCTTATGCTTAGAGTATGACTACAGCATTACATCGTTGACGGGCAGGGTATGTCAGTCGCGGTTGGGTATTAGAACCAGTAGCTGGGTGCGCCGCTCCACTTTCGGGATGCTGCTACTTCGTGTCCGGTTCAGGACCTGAAAGATGGTTAAAGATGATGAGTAATAGAGCCATCTAGCATTCTCAAGGAAAACTAAAAAATAAAGTGTCTGGGTAATATATTCCTGTCCTTTTTCCTTAATCCTATACCTCGCTCTGATTGGACAACCGGAATGCGTTAATTCGCACGCTCATGGTGTTTTCGATGCACTCGTAAGGGTTCTCTACGCCACTGCCCTTAAGAATTAACACGTACGCGTCCGTACAGCTGCAAACGTGCTGGAACTGTCTCTTTGACGTAGCGTCAGACTATGCGTGGAGCTGAGCAGATCGGAGTGCGCGGTGCTGTCGGAGTGGCACCGCACCGCGTGCGTGCCGCCGCCACAGGCACCACAGCCAGCTTACCATTAATCTATGCTGTTACTGCTGGAAGTGTGCTAGTACTGTTTTATTACCGTAGCGACAGACTGCGAACGGCGCGTGTGCGTGGAGCTGAGCAGATCGGAGTGCGCGGTGCTGTCGGAGCGTGAGCGCACCGTGCCACGTGCGCGGCGCCGGCGCAGACACCACAGCCAGCTGTATGGAGGCACGCGTCTGGAATGTTAAATTAACCTATGGGTACACAAAAATGAGGGACCTTACGGCGCACAGTTTGAAATTTTTAAGAGTGGGTTTCCTGCTAAAAGACAAGTTGCAAAGTAAGGTGATGTTATAACGAATTTGATGCAACCTCAATCTGAACAGCAGTCCTTTTTTCACACAGGCTTAATCGATGACGAACAGGTAATTATATTACTGGACTGGATATAATATATTGTTTACTTAATGCAACCCTAAGATAGCTTTAATATGTCCATCTGAGACCATATCAAACGATTATCGTTATTGGATACCGCTGTAAATGGATACACGGTAGATACTGGACTCGTTTCCACCAATATAGTATCTCGAAATACCTCTAACAAATATACCTCAAGCTGAAATAAATATGCGGCGAGAACATGCAGCATATCAGCGGGTTGGCGGCGGAGTTGAGCGGCGCCAGGCTCTGTATGAGTGTGGCGATGGCGAGGTTGGTCTGTGTGATCGGTATCTGCTTGTACACTTGTAGCAGGTCGAACACGATGTACGGCGACCAGCAGAGCACGAATACTGAAATGAATGAATGAATGAATAAACTTAAATGTGCACAATCACAGTTAACGGCGTGAACAAACATCACGCAAAGGTGATGATACATTGCATTTTCAATCTTAAGCCAAAATATGTAGGTGCATTTAAGATATTAATGTTGTAATTGTTCGTGTTTCACAAACCGTTTGTCAAACATGACCTTGAGGCAATCCAAATTGTACCCTCAGTTCATGACGTAACATTGAGTTGAGAGGGCATCTTAGATATTAATGTTGTAAATGTTGTCCATCGAGTATAGCTATTTTCAATTTTCCGCCATGAACTGAGGGTGCAATTTGGATTGCATCAAAATGCACCTTTGCGGAATGTTTGTTCCCGCCGTGTAGAACCCTCACTACAATAACATTTTATATACATGAAAATGAAAACCATACCAACAATTTTGAGAGTACATAAAGGCGGTTAATTAATTACTAAATAGCAATTTCTTCCAGACAACCTTTAAATGAAAAAAACAAATTACTGGAAAAGGGCCACTGGGCTAAAAGTATAATTATTAATGCAGTAATAAATAAACCGAATGCTACAATCTATACGATCTGAAATAGAGGGTAGATTAAAAAAGGTGGTTAAAAAAGTTTTAAGATTTTTTGTTGAAGGACGATTTTCTTCTTTGTGTCATTACAACCGCTCATGAAAAGTGTCGGATAGGCTATTCACAATCTATGCGATAGATAGAACAATCATTTCTGTTCCCTGGACTTATGGCCTGCTTCACCGTTTACAGATAAGTGTCTGATAGTCTATGCACACTTTTTATACAGATGTCGCAAAGGAGTCTGACAAAAAGCTTGTAGATAGCTTATCAGACACTTTTTCATTAAGTGGTGTGTAATAATAGATTGATTAAATTCAAATCCGTTTAGATAGCATAATGTGCAAAGAAATAAACTACATTACACTTGGCGCCTGTGGCATGAAGCTTATCCGACATTTATTATAAAGCGTATAATAAATGTCGGATAAGCTTCATAACCCATCCAAACTGTCATGTCAAAATATTGTAGTGTGCGTACCATTATCTTTTTAAAAATATGTAAGATAAAAGCATAATTTTAATTAAAATTGGTATTCTACGCTCTTCCTCCATATTAACTAATACTGGAAGAAATTTCATGCTTTTACGTCTTTCGTAAAAAGGGGTACAAAGTTCTCAGCTCGTGTATTTATATATAGTTTTCTAAGGTATGACGAGAATTTTCGACCAAGTTTACAAGTTAATATCCTCAAATGGATGTAACATTTTACATCCATTTGAGGCGGCAGTCGCATTTTGAACTTAGCTGAACTGAAGCCTTTTTTGATCGCATTGAGGCACTCATTTTTCTAATCAACCATGTTTGAACTATGTTTGAACTATGTTTGAACTATGTTTGAACTATGTTTGTTAATATTATGTATTTGTGTCTTGTGTATATTGAAAATAAATTATTCTTTCTTTTTTCTATTCTCCAATTAATGATTTTCTTATTAAAACAGTAACCCTCAAAGTAGTGAATCTCCAACAAAACTCACCGAAGACGATGACAAAAGTCATCTTGACGCTTTTAATCTTGGCCCGCGGTATCAGGCCGCGGGAGCTCGCGCGACGGGACTCCGGGTCACACTCTACGTCACCTGGAATATTACAATTTCATGCTAAAGGTTTACTTTTCAATCTCCAATCAACTGGATTTTTTTAAAATAAAATACAACTTTAACGTTTTTACCGCAATGGATGGAATATTATTCGTTCATTCATCACTAGCTTAATGTTAAAACGATTGCCGTTGTTAAAAGTATATTTAATGTTTTTGAATAACAACTCCACGTTGCAACATTTTTTGCTACATCATTTGATAAGTGAATTAGTACATATACTGGCGAAACGACTGTAAAAAATTTACATAAATACAAAATAGAAACACTACATGATCGTTTCAAAGATATATTAACTATTTCAAATCGATGCTAGTAGATTGCTTTAAATTTTATCAGGTCAAACCCTGAGAACTATCGCAAATCGCTCCCACGGTTCTATCACCAACTCACTTTTCCTCTTTTTAGTGGACTTATTGATGGGCGGACTCATGACCACCGCTTTGCTTTTCGTCCATATCGTCCACACGATGACGACGTAGCACGCTGCTATAGCCACCGCTGGTAGCACGAAGATCATCACCGACACCAACGTCATCCACACCTGCCACTTCTGGGGGGAACCCAGCTCTATCCAGCATTGCAGCTGACCTGGAATGATAAGTAGAACTTTATTGTACCAGATTTTTATTTATTTAACCATTTATTGTGCACAGGAAATATTAACAATATAACAGTTGACACGGAGAGACATTATGTTTGTATGCATGTGTGTATGTATGTATGTATGTATATCCATTTCTTTGGCGCGCCCTACAACCCAAACGGCTGGATGGATTGAGACATATGAGGTGTCGTTGGATTTGACTAAATTGTAGTAGCTATATAAATTTTCAAAATGGAAAGACGACACAAAGGATCTGATTATTTCTACAAGAAATCTCTTCCAGCAGCCCTACGAAGAGAGATTGTACTATATACAGCAGATAACTCATTTATGATGGAATCAAATTTTTCTTTTGAAATTGCGTGTTGTTTCGCGCAATTTTTTCCTTTCCGAGCCTAAACCGTAATACCTAATTTAAATCTGGTTATACATTATCTTAAATATATTTACTCTTTCTACATATTTCATATAATAGACTAACATTATAACTCAGAATTTAAAAAAATACAGTTGTTATATACGAGCAGTTATCCAGGAACAATAAATGTCCCAGAATTTGTATGGAAATGAGGTTTTTCCCTTGAACCACCAACTTTATACATAGAAATGTTTTGATTTAGTATTCATTTTGTAAATTATCGGTTAACATATTTCACTAGCTATCAAATAAACTTTATCAATGAAAAACGTGCCGAGTGATACTGTATTCAAAGATTTGTCTGGGACAAAAAAAATTGATTCACCCTGTTAGGCCGAATATTTGTTACCTTTTCATGTTTAGAAAAAGATGTTGTCAAATGTAATGTCAGAGAGAGTCTAAAAATAAGGCTTGTAAGAGCATCATGTGAAAGTTGGAATAAATAATTTTTAACGCCTTACAGCCTTTGAGTTTCTCAAAAGGACCTTTAAGTAGTTTTAACACACCCTTATAATATTAAATGACAAACGCCAGCAGAAGCGGTGACTGCAGCTGAGCTCATTGCCACATTGAACCATAAAGCATCTATGCACTTAGAGAGTTAATAAAAAAACTTGCAATATTAAATCCCTTGTCACATGCCTGCGATCGCTACACGGTCGGCGAGCTGTGTCGCACCCATGTCAAAAGGGGCTAATTTAGGTCGAAATAACGGAAAGTAAACGTAAGACGGAAACTATATTAAAAATATTATAAACTCCATTATAATTTTTCAATTTTTTTTAAAACAATTTTATACTCATAAAATTTGTTGTATTTTGACACACGAGTTACAAATAACCTAAGATTGTCTCTTCTTATTTCAGATGTCTCTTAAAATGAACCGCAACGCCTCCAATGATATTAACCTTACCCTGGCTTCTTACCCTTTTACTTTAATTATGAATGGTTGACTTTTAGGGTCGCTGGGCATTTTTGTATAAAATATTTATATTCTTGATCAATATAGCCAGGAGCAAACATAAGAATATCCGGCTATAAATAAACTAACCGACAAAATATAAAAGAAATCCTGCTTTTTACCCAACTGCGACAAAAGGAGCGTTATGTTTTTGGAGAGTATGTATTATTGTTTGGCACGCTCTACAGCCTAAGCGGCTTGATGGATTTCAGCTAGATTTGTCTTAATAGCGCAAGTGACACTGGATATTTATTTGAAGCCAAAATTGTGAGGTTCCAAAATTTTTTCTGCCAATTTAGGTCGATTTGGTTATTAAAATAAAGGATTTTAAATAGCCATTGATGTTTAAATTGCAATGGTCCCTCCTGTCGGGTTTTCCGTTTTTTGATAATTTGGCTACTTCAACATAGTGACCGATTGAGAGATTAAGGTAGCAAGTCAAACCTTCAGTGTTCATCAAAAGTCGACTAACTTTGAGGCTGAATAGGAGATAAAAAAAATATTTTATAGGTTGCCGCAGTAAAAGCTGAGAAAAATTGATGCTTTTTTAATTAAGAAAATAATATAAAACTGATTTCATGATATACTTATAAAAACGTCATTAAATTTTATGAAATAAACAGGATATATATAATTATATAATTTTTATATTTAATTCTATGATCATCATAAAATTTTATACACAATTATAACTCCCGCAACGATGAGCAACGAAATAGGCAAAAAATGCGACTGGCGAGAGAAAAGTCGCAGGACCGATTTATTGTATGCCGATTCGGCACATGGACCATCTTAATTTTTGATAATCAGGTAATCCAGCCTGAATTGTTTCAACTAAACTTAGCATTATTTTTTAGCATGTTTGTTACGCTTAGCGAGAACGTTTTTTATTGAAGCGTTGTTACAATTAGTTGTTATCTACGCCGTATTTATTTATTTTTATTTATTTTTTTACTATTTATTTCAAGCAACAAGGTCCATAATATAAATACCTTATATACTAACATATATATAAAAATAATATACATAAAACTACACTTTGTCGCCAATCTACTTTAAAACGGCTGGCACGTTACTGGAGAAACTTTGGGTAGCGATAATAGACTGGAAATCAATGAAGATCTGCGAATCGGCTGCATCAGCTGGTAAAATAATTTAAAATATTATTTCTCACCTTGTACTTCTTTCACCTCGTACAGTATCAGAAGTGGGATTGAGAATATGACACTGATCAGCCAGGCCGAGACTATCAAACCTCTTGCACGGTTCCCTGAAACACGACAAAAAGTGGGTTTGAAATTCGTGTAGCACAAATATCCATGCCGTGGGCGCTAAAACGCTAAAATAACTTAAGCTTGTTTTAAAACAACTGAAAGGAATGGTAGTTGAAATGATGAAGTTTTAACTAAAAAGCTTTACATCGTATACGCTCGCTTTTTTTGCAGATAAGGCCGCGAGTACAAACTAGTTTTGCTATGAAAGGTTATTTTATAAATTTTTAATAAGGCGAAACAAAACCCAAAAGCTAACTATTTTCCTGATAAAATGTAGTTCTATAAATACGAATAGTAAATTATTCAGGACAAAATAGCTCCGTATACAGGATTAATTTGAGGAATTCAACAATTGGAAACAGCCGCGTTACCTTCAACTTTTAATTCAATTATAAATCTCATTAAACCTTGAAGATTGACGTTTCAGAAAATACCAGGAACGGAAGGGGTGGGCGTTATATTGTTGTTTATTATTTTATGTTTCAGCATGAACAGGCAATTGACAAGTTTCTGGCAATAAGGAAACCAAGAGTGTTTATTATTACCCTTTTTTAGTTAGTCAAGTTTCCTCGTATATTTTGCATATTAGTAAAACGGAGAAGAAAATTATGTAACATAATTCTTACTTTATCAGTAGGTTGAGACGCTACAGCCTATCTGGAGTTGTTTAAAAAAATCTTAAAAAACAATCTTTTCTAAGATTTTTTTACATTGAATACTACAAGATTTTTGACGGGAAGGGTTAAACCGTAATTTTTTTTTGAGTGCAACATATCTTGGTTAACAAAATATGAGGCTTTGTTGTTCTAAATTTACAGGCTTACCATACTTTTGAATCATCGGTGCTTTAGGAGGAGGCTTTTAGGTGAACTTTTAATATCTCTTTACTTAATCTCATACGTCTGATGAAATTTTAATATTGGAAATAACTTTTTTTTGACACGACTACTCAGGAATCTGAATTTTATACCACGATGACGACAGACATGTGGAATGCTTACACAAGCTTAATTTGAAGAGCTTGAGGATCCTCAAAATCCCCTCTTGGGTTCCCATCCGTTTTTGTGTTTATGACAAAATTTATCCAGACTACTCCATAACCTATGTACCAAAACATCAGCTCATACTCACAGCTGCCGGAGAAATTCATGGGGTTGGTGATGGCATCACAGCGGTCTATACTCAGCGCCACTAGCACGTACGTCGACGCGTACATCACAACTGCCTGAAAACATGCCAACATCACCATCGTTATCACTTTAATCATCACATTCATCAACTTTTTTTCCTGACCATATGACACCAGCAATCGGATAGAATCCATAGTTATAGAAAGTGTGTGTCTTATCTCTTCACGCCCAAACAGCTGAAACGGTTTTGATGAAATTTGATACGGGCGTAGAGTCCCGAGGAAGGACGTATAATAGGGTACTTTTATATGTGCTTCCCCGGGAGTAATGTGTCTAGCTATGTATAGAATCCACATATCTTTGATTTTAAAAAACTTTTTATTGACTTTAAAAAACTTTTCTGGTTCTAAGGCCTTCATTTATGTAGAAAACGGGAAAAATGTTAGTTATCTGCTGATAATACTCATGTATTCTTTTGTGATTACTATCATTATGTTATCCATGTAGCAACCTGTTACTGTTTTTTTATGCAGGCTGTACTCTCTCGCCGAGGATCCTGGTGCGAAAGTCGCGTGGCGAGACTCTCGCGTGAGGCTGACAGGCGAGGCGAGTGCAACCATTTACACTCTCGCAATCGGGCGGTCTCGCTGTGTCTCGGCGAGAGTGTACAGCATCCATTAGAGCTTAGTCATATCAAAAAGCATTTTAAAAATCTTTTAGTACTTCTAAAATAATATTTTAAGCGGAGCTTAAAAGGTTTTCGGTATATTTTTCTGACCTGTAATGTTATCAAATAGAAGCCTGATAATGTTTTTAAATCCCCATAGACATTGAACTCCTGCTAAAAGCAATGCAAATCAAATAAGCGTTATAATATTCAAACGTTGTTTTTACGAATTTTTATATGATCGGATCAAAATATGTAGGTACGGAATTTCGTACAAACATTGCCATTTTATATGAAGTTTGGTGCCGAGTTACGGCGATACAACAAGTTAACAAGTTGATTTATACCTAACCAGTTGTTGTCCGCGACTACGTCCGCGTGGAACTCAACATATTATCGTGTTTTTACAACGTTTTTCGATTACTGCTCGGCTCTTATTAGTCGTAGCGTGATATTGTATAGGCTTTAGCCATCCTGGATAAATGGACTAACCAAAAAAAAAAAAAATCAGTCCCGACCAGTAATTCCTAAGATTACCGCGATTTTAGAGCGACCGTGGCCTAGTGGTTGACTTTGGTTCGAGAGGGTGCAGGTTTGAACCCAGGTGGGGGCGTGTACCAATGAGACATTTTTTGATCTCAAATATATAATACGGATGCTCATTCCTCATCCCTCATAAAGGCCAGCAACGCACTTGCGACTCTTCAGATGTCACGAGTGTCCATGGGCGACGACAGTCGCTTACCATCAGGTAACCCGTCTGCTCGCTCGCCCCCTAAATATAATTGAAAAAAGCGATTGAAAAAAAAAACAAATAATTAGTAAATATTCGTCTATATACACGTCTGACCACGATCGATAACAATGATAGCGAAGTTATAAGTGAAATCCACAATCCACCTTTTAGTTTACCACGAGAAACACCACGGCCTCACAAAAAACGACATGAAACAGCGTTACGCTTGTCGAGTGACTGGGTTTGGACAAAAATGTCCGTGATACAGACGAACAGACAGACATGAAGAATCTATAAGGGTTTCGGTCTTTGCTATTTGGCTATGTAACCTAAAAACTGCTACGGCAACTGTACGCTGGACTTCGCACGAGTACTAAAGTATATGGGGGATAAAAAATGTTTACCTGTAGAAACTTGACTAGCTTGCACATGACCTCCCCTGCCAGCCACGCTATAGTTATCTTCTGGATTATATCCACAAACACGTAGATTAGTCCAACGAACAAATCTGAAACAAGATCGACTATTACTTTAAAGTTTTAACATGTATTAAAGTACTGGATAAAACTTCTATGAAATTTAAACCAAAATTTCGAACCTCGTATGAAGCAAGATTAGGGGGTGCATACTTGAAGTTTACTTAAAATTCTTAATCATGCTCGGCTTTCTAGAAGTTTCAAATTCTAACGACACATTATAATTTAACTTTGAAATGTAAGGAAACCACAAAAACTTAAATTACACTCACGAAAACGTGAGCAACATTGTAGTAGAGATTGTACGAATATGCAATTTGTGAAACCTTAAAAATGTTTATAATCTGTATAAGATTTTAACTTTACTATGGTACTCTGTGACTTTTCATTCCTTACTTTAACCCGTTAGGAACTCCTGTATCAAAATTTCATTTTTAGAGGACACCCATGGCATAATGTCTACATGCCAAATTTCAATAAGATCTGTCAAGGGTTTTAAGCTTTGCACTCTGCGTTGATAACTATGTCAGTCAGTCTGTCTTTTAAGTTTTGCTTCGCTGGTGCGGTTCGAGTTTTTATTCTGTCAAGGAATTTTATACAACACGCAACATATTCGCTAGCGTAGAAATAAAACTTAAAGATCTAAAGTACTATCAGGAAAGTTGGTTAATATCCAGATTGGAGACCTAATTTGGTCGTGTTATGTCAAACCCATCCAGCTGAACATGATTCACTTGGAATTCACTTATTCCGACTAATGACGTATCCAAGTGGTCCGTCAACTGGCTAGGAATAAATTTCTCTCGATTCTACGTTTATTAGAAACATTATAATAAAAACAAATTCCTATTACGTGGAACTCCATAATTTCCCGTAACAACATGGCATTATAATAACAAGTCCTACGTGAATACCTTCGCAAGAAAACGAGAGTTTTCCAGCCTATGGTCTTAGCGAAATGTTCCACGAAACTTTTATAAAGAGACATTTTTACAATATCGTTAGGCTATTATAGCAATAGACATTATGTACCCTTATTTCGATGCCTCAAGATACTTTTGGTTATGGATCATTACTTTTAACTACATAAAAAGTTCGGTTTCTAAAAGTTTAATAAGATAGCCTGGTTTACTCTGAGCATACAAATTGTTCTACTTTACATAGGAACAGTTAGAGTATTCTTTTTTTCACATTTTGTTTATAACAATAATAACAATGTATCAATGAACAGACCCCTAATAAGGATATGTTACCGATATAATTCAATACGAGGTGTGTTCAAAAAGTATCGCGAATTTTGAATTTTCGCGGGTTACGTATATTCGAATTTCGATTTTTTTG
>JAOTAV010046877.1:0-16910 GCA_026546445.1 Cyclargus thomasi
CCTTAAATGGCGACAAAAAAATTCGTGAAAAAAACCGTCCTGTCCGCGGACAAAGTCGCGGGCAAAAGCTAGTTTTTAAATAAAATTAGGATTGGATGGTAATAAAATAAGTATCTCCCAAATTTTAGCTCAATAACTTTTATATATTTTTTGTAATAAGCCCCTCAAAGTTGGGCAGACAAGTCTATTTTTTAGTAGTACAATTTTTTAAATATTTATATACCATTCGATAAATTAGGTAATTAACAACAACTTTTGTAATGGTACCACTATCATGAAAGCAATATTTAACATAGTTATCGAATAGAGTCTTCCCGCGGTGCGTACAAACTACCTAGAGGTGACATCATAACTATGTATCGTTTTGTATGGAGCGTTTCAGGAAGGTCAATTTTATGTGATTTTTAAATTGCCATATCTTCGATTCATATTCTTTCACTAATATTTCTATTTTTAGGACGTCTTTTATAACCAGAAATAATAACAAAAACACTCGTAGTGTATTTTATCTAAAAACATTAGAGTTTGAAATTGAACCTATATTAAGATAAAAAAAAAACCTGCATTCATAACAGATAGTCATGTTAAATAAACACACTGCTGAACTGTGGAACATAAAGTATATCACATTATATTGGGTATATGGTATATTATGTATTATATTATTATTATCACAACACAACAAAATATGAGATGTAATTTAAAGTATGTTTTTTAAACATAAATTTAATTGATAAACACATACCATTTTTTTTGCTTATAATATAACACATCTATTTACAATTTGATTTATTATAAAAATATGTGTTTAATTTGAAATGTGTACAATTTCTCTCAAATAAGTTGCATTGTTGCTTCAACATGGGGGTTTTTTAGCAATATCTTTTTTCAAGATCCCTCTTCTTAAATTTGAGCAGGTAAAGTTTAGTTTTTTCAACAGATTATACAATGTAGTTCGGGAAAATGTTGGCAATCCAGGATCATCATTTACAACTTTAAGAACATCATTAAGAGTAGGAACATCTTTAGCATCAAAAGATGTCTGAATTTTTCGACTTATGGCTGACAATGTGGAATCATCCAACTTCTTAATGATTCCCGCATTTGTCGATGCCTTGCTTCGGTCGGGAGATGCAAGTACTTTATTTCTTTTATACTCTCTCAAGACATTTGCTATTGTTGAAGGTGAAACTCCTCCCATAATTTGTGCTGTCACTTTTATTGTATCTTTAACAGCAGGATAATTTATGCTATTTTTTTGAATAAACTTATAAATATTCAGAGCAATAATCTTTTCAGTTGAGGAGAAGTGCTTGCTATATTGCCGTTTTAGCAAGGTTGGACTGATCAAAATTGAGGTTCTGGCTACAGTTTCCTTGGTATTCACTGTTTTTGACTTAGAGATCTGGCCTATCTCTTCATCTGAAGTGGTGGACTCATCAATAGTTTCTGAATGGGAGCTATTAATAATAGTTGTTTGTGTCACAGTGTTCTTAGCATCATTACTCTGGCTGTCATCTTTCAAAGTTATTTCATCAGTTTCATTGTACAATGGTTCCACTTCAACTTTGATGGTGGTCTTGTCAAAGCTAAATTCCTCAGCCGAGGATGTGGACTCATCACTACTCATTTTATCAGACTTGTAATGATTATCGCTAATGAAACTGGGTATATTTTTACTTTGTTTTGACTAGGGTACAGCTAGACGTATGAATAAATAATTATGAAAGATTGAACTCAAATATTTTTAAACCACTGATGGTATTCAGTTTCAAAACACCCTAATCCCATATTTAACTGACAATAATATCTGTTTTCTTATAAGATATAAAGTACTAATTGTATTGTTATTAATAGCAAAAGATGAAAAATGGTTTCTATTCCAAACCGAATTGATTTCAATAGAAACAAACACATTCACATTCTCTTGCTGTATGCACTTAACAAAAATATACCGAAATGATTTAGTAGGCTACCTATATTATAAATTCAGTAACGATAATCGAATTTATCATTTCTTTAAACTTTTCTTTGAATAAACTGTACTACCTATTTGTTTTTTTTCTTCTTCTTCTTGGCTTATGCCACCCCGTTTAGGAGTTGCCAGTATCAGTGTGAATGCAGATGTTATCAATAACTTTTGTTTTTCTTATTGAAATGCAACTATTAATATATATACCCTTTATTTGTGAATGAAACTTAGCCCGAAATAATTTTCAACGCCATTTTGCAGTTGTCTATGAAATTATAACTTTTGAAACCGATGCGCTAATGTCAACGTCACGTAAAAGGCGGGAAAACGTAAAAGGTGTTATTGCAATTCTCCCCCAAGAATATTAGCTTTTATTTATCTCAGCATTTAAGCTGTTTACTCTGGCCGACACACAGCGAGACTGCCCGAGTGTGAGAGTGTCAATCGATGCCCTCACTTTTGCTTTCACAGTAAACTCTATTCAGAAGACCTGTATACACCGTGTATTATCAATTAGTAGTTACTTTTGTAACATCTATATATCTAACTATGATTGCTAAAGCATATTTTGCATCAACTTATGCATTAGATGCTTTAGTGTACTGTGATCTAACTATACTGAATTCCTGTCACTTAATAGGACCAGCAATATTTTATAATGATGCTGTTATACAATAAGGAAAAATACTCCAGCAACTATCTTGATAAATGTGACTTTAGATGGAACTAGCAATAATTTCATATAAAACTACAAGTGAAAGTCAGAATACTTTAGTAATAAGTGACTAGTGACATCAGAACCCACATCCAATGCTAATGTTACAGTGAATACATTATAAACAGCCAAGCAAAAAAAACTTACCTGTCCTCGTTTTAGACCAAAATATCGTGCCACTGGATCCCCAGCTTGGATTCTCATTAACATGTTTTCTTTTAGTTTACTGATAAACTCAATAAGGTATTTATAGTTACATTCAGATGTACACAGAAATCAGGCCCATAATTATGGTCAGCGCTAAATACTAAGAGCATGAACATAAAATTTTTAGATAGAGTCTATTATGAATGATAATAGCATTTTAAAAATTTTTGATAATGCTCTTAAGTACCTACAAAGCAATAACTACCATTCTGCCATCTTCAAGCTAAAATGCTGTAATGTACTACAAGTACTTTTTGGGTTATGGGCTAAAAGTCGCAATTTTTCGAAAAGCTTGCTACCTCATAACGGCAATAATAATTTTAATAACATGATTACTATAAAAGCTACAAATATTTCAATAGAGCTTTTTTTTCTGATTATGGTGGCATCAAAATGTCAAAATCAACCAGATGTTCGTTAAGGGCATGTAAGCTTGAGGACGGCAGACATTAAAGTCTGGTTTACATGTATTAAGTAGATAAGTAACTAAATTTATGTTATTAACTTCATGTAAACACAAAATTTAGTAGCAAGTGGCAAGTTAAATGACTTAAAAATAAGTTAAAATTTATTAATCTACTTAATATGTGTAAACAAGACATAATGGCAGTAGCAGTAGTAGACAATAAAGCGTCATTTAAAAAAATATACTGTATAGCATTTTTTACCATCAGTAATTGCTACAGGGTCTATCCTGAATCAGGTATCCTGTATCAATACAATGCAGTATTTTCTGAAAAAAAAAGTATGTAAATTATATAATAATAGTTTTTAGAAAAAAGGATACTATCTTGCTAGTAGCTCTGTCTTTTCGTCATTGGTGAGAACAATGTGCTCAGGAACCAATTCATGTTCTGTGATATTGATGAGTAATTCAGACTCTAAGAACTGTTCCAAAATATATTTTGGTGCCATGTCAACCAATGATTGTTTTGCAGATGGTGTCATACCTACAACAATATAATTAAGAGTAGTAGACTTACATGGTTGATCATTCATCTTATTTGCTAGTTTTATGCTTTTAAATTCTATGGATTTACCTGAACACATACATAACTATATTTATTACTCTTTATTTTATCTTGTTAGTTCTAAAATATGAAAAAAGAATTATTGCCAGAAGGTGGCATACATGTCCATATCATATTGGAACAACTGCATCATTTGGATGATTCTTTTTCTAATGTATTATGTTTTATTAAGAAATAAATTCAGAGCCAGGTCTGTGTCCAACGAAGTGGACACTGAACTTTTACCTGCTTGTACAACAACAATAGCTCTATGTATGTTTTCTTCTTGCATTCTTGTACAATATGTTTTGATGGTCTTAATTCCGATCTTAGCTTCATCAGGAAAGAAAACAAACATTTGGTCAGTTGGATCATCATTGTGGGCCACCAATACAATAAGATCACTTCTAGCTGGCCTCTTCTCACTGAAAAACAAAAAACGCGAAAAAATAACTTTAGGATGTTGAAGTATAATTTTGTTAGAATATTACTGCTTTAATGCTATGATGCTCAAATACCCTAAATTCTAATCACAAAATTTAACTAGGGAGCTGAGCACATTGACTATAATAAAATTTTGAAGACTCATTTGTCATTTTAAAATAAAAAAAATAATTAATCATCAATAAGACATTTATCAAATAAAATTTTAAACATTTTGAATCTTTTCCAACTAACATGATGGGCGGAGATAAAACAATCAGCATACATAATTTTAATATAAATATTTCTAAAACTGTAAAGTTGCTTATGGGTAAGAACTTTAAAAGTTTACGCTTCTCAACAAAGTCTCATTGCATTGTGATCCGTAACAAACCCAAACTATTTAATACGTTATTAAAATACAATTATATATACCATACCTTGGTTTATCTCCAAACTGCTCCTTAAACTGATCTAGGGTTTGGTCCAATTCATCTTGGGTTACTAAATACCCTCTATCGTGGCAAAGCTGAAAATAACATGTAAATTGTTTAATTATTTTGTAAAATAGCCACCCAAAACATTCAGCGAACTGAATAATTCCAATTCATAACCTCAAAAGCAAATACCTGCATAACTGTTTTGCGAATGCGCCAAAGCTTATATGTTTCCGCATCATCATCCATTTTGCTATTTTATGAATAAAAAATATTGCTTTCAATGTACAAGAGAGTTTCAGTAACTATAATTTCATAAAATGTTTGCACACAGTTGCACCGTGTTTGTTTTCTATCGGCAGCATAGATAACAACACAGGTCACAGACTAAGGAATAAGGATACTATCGTACACAATTTTTCTGATCATAATTATGAGGTTTATGGTATAAGCCGTATAACTTTAAGTTTCTGATCGGCAGTCTGTCTATCTCTATGGTTATTGGTTATAGGTTATCAGTTTTCAAATACTTTGCCTTCTTACGACTTACTAGGTCTGTCCTGACAAATACCGCTTAATTATTATTTATAATTATAAAAATATTTATACCGCTTAATTATACAGATTTTTTTACAATTTATGTTTTTTATAAGTACATAAAAAAATATAAAAAAAATATTTTAAGTGCGGCTGCCGGCTGGCCAAAGCTCCGGGTGTTGAGTGTTGACACTTGACGTTCATAAACTGTAATCTGTGACTGTCAAGTTGTGAAATTTTGACTTTTCGCATTTTGTAAAAATTAGTAAATTTATTTCATTTTGTATACATTTTGTAATATTAATCTTGGAAATAAGCTATAAGTGTAGTGAAAATAAAAATTTACATAAAATGGCAGGAATTAAAGGTATTTATTTTTCATAATATAGTGTTATGAACAGAAGAAAAGAAATCCTTTCCCTTTTCAATGAGTCATGGTGTTATCATTTGTGTATGTATTTATAAACAGTTTTTATTATGTCTAACTATTGTATTCTCTTTTTCATGGTGCTGTTTCGGACGTATATTAAATGGTTTCAACTCAAGGGTAAGTTTATGATTTCGACACAGACATAATCAAAATACATTAACCAACACTTTTACATGTTCATATTTCATACAAAGACAACATCAATCATTCAAGAAACCTGGACATTATTTATTAAATATTTTACTTTTGCAGTTTGGTGTCATTGGCTTTTGCTGGTTCCATTGGAATGACATTTGTTATACTAGCATGTGCCTTACCTCAATACAAGTGAGTATATCCTTCAGACAATATTAACAAGAATGACTGTATTGAGAAGAATTAAGTTTATGTCCTGAAACCTTATTAAAATCATTTTCTACAAGACTGCTGTTTCTTTTTCTGTATGAAATAGTTTTATAAGTAAAAAGATTTTTATCTATTATAATTATTATGTAGCCATACCAGTGGCTCATAATTGTTAATGTCATTCTTCAAAATAATTTGGTACAATACTATTGTCTATTCTGTTAAAAAACACAGAGTGTCTATCATGGAAAAGGTAAATTTGCCAATTTAAGTTCAAATACTAAAAAATACTCTGTTCATATGTAATTTGAACTTAAATTAACAGTAACAATTTTCACTATGTACTGTAATTTTACAGCACCATTTTGAGGAAGGCTAAATGTTAACTGTTATCTGAGATCAAATAATTTTATTTATTTTAGGTACTGGTGGCCATTTTTTGTGGTCCTATTCTATGCCCTGTGTCCACTTCCAACCATGATTGCCCGCCGCTACACAGATTCTGCTGGTGGTTCTAATAATCCCTGTATGGAGACGGCCATATTTGTTACAATGGGCATCCTAGTCAGTTCTTTTGCACTGCCAATTGTACTTGCTCGTGCTCTTGTGGTAAGTAATATCCATACAAATATTACCAATGGGAAAGTGTGTTTGTTTGTTTTTCCCGAAGCAATCAAAAAAATTTTGGCATATACTTAGTTGAAAGTATGTAGAGTAACATAGGCAACTTTTATTCTTGGAAACCTTTTCCACACTAGTGAAGTTGTGGGTAAAAGCTATATGAAGGTGCACAATTATTATCCGTATATGTCATATCCATGCCAATATTGTAAATGTGTCTGACAGTCTGTTACTTTTCATGCCCAAACACATGAACCATTTTTTTGATATGGCATTGTGATTCTTTGAGCCCAGGGAAGTGATGTCCTTGTAAGGTTTTATTCAATATATGGTTCCCGCATAATACAGTGTTTTGGGACAACAGAGTTACGGGTGTCATTTAGTTGTGTATAAAAAAGTTATGGAAATATAATATTTAAATAGAGTTAGTAAAAATATAAGTATGAAAGTCTTTAGTTTTTTTTTATGTTGGTTCTTCACCAGCTCATAATGTCTTTATAGTTATGTGTGTGTATTAATGTTTTCAGATTCAATGGGGAGCCTGTTATTTGACTCTGGTTGGAAATGTAATAGTATATCTGACCATACTCGGTTTCTTTACCATCTTTGACATGGACGATTCGGATTATGCAATGTGGTGAGAAATATAAGATGATATTATAGACAATCTCAGGAATGATTTATGTACTGTAAGATAGAGCAGTAAATGTTTGGTTTAAGTCTGATTTAATGATACTGATATTTAAATTTGAGGCCGAGATTCATACTTTTTAGCCATTGGCACAGTCCAGAGGTTCATAAAAAACAAATATTTTCTGTTTTTGAAAATATATTCACTTTTTTGTGACAACTATTTTACTATTAAAATACTATTTGTTTTATTTTTAATTTAATAAATAAATATTTTGTTATTTAAACATCATATTATTTTTAGTGTTAGATACATAATTATATTTTAACTAACCCCTTTTAAAAATTACTAAAAATATTATATAGCATACTTTTGGTTGTAGTTTCAATAGATAATATTTTAAAGAATTTTATTTTTTAAATTCGCTTATTTCTTTAAAATAATAATTATCGAATTAGAATTTAGGATATGATGCGGCCGCAAATGTATTTTTAAGTAGAAATACCATTGATGAACAAAAATTATAGATTATGTAACACATCCTAAAAATGTGAGAATTTTATTGTTTACATAAACAAAATGTTATGGCAACATTTGAGGCAAATGAAATTAAATATATAAAGTTTAACAATATATAAAGCTTTAGATTTTAAGAAACGTAAATTAGAGTTAGATTTATCTGATTCAATTTTATGTGTTCTTAAATAAAAATACATACATATTCTTTTTTGCTTCAAACCTTTTAAGAAACTCAAATTACTGTTAGTTTTAACTGATTTAATTATATATAAATACTGCATTAATAATTATTTCGGTTTATCTAAATTTGCAGATCTGTAATGTGATAAGAAACATTGAGAGGTATTTTTAATTGCATTTAAATGGAAGTGAACCAATAGTTTGTGAACCTAGGTTGTGCAATTTTTTTTGTAAAATGTTTCATGCATCTTTGCTTTCAACACTTGTGAATCCAATTTCCATAATTTCAAACATTTATTTAATTTTCTACGCTACCAAAGCATTTTTCTGTGTTGCCTGAAATATAAAACATTTTCATTATTTTTGTACTTTTTTCATTCGTTGTTTGTGTACTTGAAGAATTCCTAAACCAATACCAAGATGTCTTACATATTATTGTTTACAACTTAAATTTGTTGGTAGTAATTTCCTTGTCCTATTGTCTCAACTCTCAGCTGTTCAGTTCATAACATTTTGCCAGATTGTTTTTTTTTTCAATGTTATATAAAAGACATACCCCCTTATTCATCAAAATATTTAAGCAATGTTCAACTAATCAGGGGTCCGCTGTCTCTTTCTGTTGTGTGACATTTGTTTATTTTGTTTGTTGTTTTGTGGTTAAACTTTGCTGAAATATTTTATGAATGAGGGGTATAGTAATTTAATGTTATTATTAGATAATTGACTTAAAAGATTGCAATAAATTAAAAAAAAAATAAACCAGAAATATCTACCCTCATATTACCTAATAATAAAACTATAATGCTTAATGAAAACAAGTTTTGTCCTTGTCTGGCCGTTACATAGAAAATAGTGAATAAAAGACAAGGGCAAATGTTGCCATATTTATTGTCTATGCCTACAGTAAGCTTTTTGTTTCATGAAAGAAGTCCTACGAAAATTTTTGGAGCAAAATTAAAAAGTCGGCTAAATCCTGTGTTTCTAATAGAATTAAGCTCATTAAAAGAAAATTTACGATGTCAAAATTGCAAAACACTAGAGTAAACTTTGCAATAATGTCACGTGAGGACACGCCGTGTCTGGGAGACTTCTTTCATGAAATGGACTCTACATACCTGAAGAATAATCAGCTTAGTCTGAAATTTGATTGTGTGGAGTATGGAATAATAAAATCCGGTATCCACTTAATGAAAGAAAGAAAGAGGTGAAGTGCCTAGATAATTATACTAACTGGTCGGAGTAATATACCACGAATGTTGATAATTTTGTCAGGAACAACAATGAAAATATATTAACTTTCAATGTTTGCTTTTTCATTCTGGATTACATTCCTACGGTGTATGATATAAATGTGTAAATATAGTATTAAAAATGTCACAATAAAATGATTATCCCTGGTCTGTTTTTTTATTTTAATTCTAAGAACTTATCGTCCTTTAAAAACCACAGGTTACCAATAAATAGGTCGCAAGTAGACCGCAGTAGCGGTGGACGGTGTTAGCGACGTATAAAAACGACGCTTAGCAAATTTTTTGTATCAATATGAATCGTAAATGGGCGCCGATAGCGGGCTAAAGCCAGCTCTAGTGTATGCGTTACCCCTTCCAGATGTGGAATTCCCAAACATTTTACCCATCTCTAAGTAGACCACTCGCTTCTAAATTAAGCCATAATTTTCGTCATTTGCCCATTTCTAGATTTTGTGAGAAATTCAAATAACAGATTCATCAAAATCCTTGTACAGTCACAGTAGTAAAACTGATAGCAATAATACTTTCAGTTTAGCAAATTAAGATTTTTAGCAATATTCCGCGAAATTAACCTTAACCTGTAAGTAAGAATACGGGTTGAGAATCTCAAACACGGGTTGAGAACCTCAAACACGGGTTGAGAACCTCAATCACGGGTTGAAAACCTCGACGCGCGTTTCGCCCCAACACCGGGGCATCCTTAGGATGTGGACTTTACGAACAACTTCTACAACACCTTTTATACACTACTACCCTCACCTGTACCCCTGTACGAACATATTAATAAGCGGTGACGTAGTCAAACAATGCAACTATTGTTTCTTTTATTATTTATAATTGTTACACTGGAAGCCTTCATCGCATTTATATAAAACTTTATAGGAATGGCCATCGGATATGATATGATTACAATCTAAAATAAAATAATAATACTTACCGTATAAAGTAGATTGTAACCCTTACCCGGTGGTTAGACGATTAGTTAGGCATCAGTTCATTCCTTATAATTTGAATTGCCTTAGAATTTGAAATAAAAGGAACGTAAAGAAAGAAACGTCAAACCAAAGAAAATACGTCAAACTTTGAAGTCAGCGCGTGAATTGGAACGTAAACGTCATTGATTAATCATCCAAATTCCGATTTGCAGTTTTCGGAATGTTTTATCATAAATAGTTTGTCATTTTTATCAGCAAAAAGTTAATGCTTTTTTTAATATCAAGTGCCCCATATTACCAGAATTCTTTATTATTCCATTTAATCTTATAATTTTGTAAAAGTGAAAATGGGCGACTATTTGCCAGCGTGTGTTATCGATGTAGGAACGGGGTACACAAAATTAGGCTTCGCCGGGAATAAAGAGCCCCAATTTATCATTCCATCCGCCATAGCGATAAAAGAAACTGCTAAAGTGGGCGACCAAAGTACGAGGCGAATGACCAAAGCCGTCGAGGACTTGGATTTCTTTATCGGAGATGAAGCATTCGACGCAACCGGTTACGCTGTGAAATATCCTGTGCGCCACGGTCTGGTCGAAGATTGGGACCTGATGGAGCGATACATCGAACAATGTATCTTCAAGTATCTACGTGCAGAACCCGAAGATCACCACTTTTTGATCACAGAGCCCCCTCTAAACACACCAGAGAATAGAGAGTATTTGGCCGAAATTATGTTTGAATCGTTCAATGTTCCTGGATTGTATATCGCTGTCCAAGCTGTTCTAGCTCTCGCCGCGTCTTGGAAGTCTAAGACGACAGCGGGGCGAACATTCACTGGAATTGTGGTGGATAGTGGGGATGGTGTCACCCATATAGTCCCAGTAGCTGAGGGCTACGTCATCGGATCCTGTATAAAGCATATTCCAATAGCAGGAAGAAACATCACATCCTTCATTCAATCGCTCCTTCGTGAGCGTGAGGTTGGTATACCTCCCGAGCAAAGTTTGGAAACAGCGAAAGCAATCAAGGAGCGATACAGCTATATCTGTCCAGATATCGCTAAAGAATTTGGAAAGTATGATAGTGATCCTACTAAATGGATGAAGAAGTACACTGGCATCAACTCCATTACCAAGAATCCGTTTTCAGTAGATGTTGGATATGAAAGGTTCTTAGGTCCAGAAATATTCTTCCATCCTGAGTTCTCTAATGCAGACTTTACAGTGCCTCTAAATGAAATGGTGGACGAAGTAATCCAGAGTTGTCCCATTGATGTAAGGAGAGGTTTGTATGGCAATATTGTGTTATCTGGGGGATCGACCATGTTCAGAGACTTCGGCCGGAGACTGCAGAGAGATATTAAGAGGACAGTTGATGCGAGATTGAAGGTGTCCACTATGTTATCAGAGGGAAGAATAACCCCAAAACCTATTGACGTCCAAGTTGTGTCCCACAACATGCAGAGATATGCCGTTTGGTTTGGAGGTAGTATGTTGGGCTCAACACCGGAGTTTTATCAAGTGTGCCACAGTAAACAAGACTATATGGAAGTAGGTCCTAGCATCTGCAGGCACAATCCAGTATTTGGCACCATGACATAAATGATAAAGTATTGAAATTACTAATTATAAGTATAATTTTAATTTTTTGAACAATTTTATGTATCCGAATGACTAACCAATAGTATTTGCTTGTCTGTAAGAATGTTATGTTACTATAAATAAATATGAATTTATTGGCTGGTTTATAATCATGAGCATTTAATGTATTGCATTCCAGCTTTTTACCAAATATAGAAAATTTTTAAATACATACTTTTTATTTGTCCATAATAACATCTTTTAATGTTTAGTGTTTATAATAAAATGTGGTTATAGAATTAAAATTACCAGTAACATTTAAGCAGCTGGCATTTTATATTATAAAGTTTATAATATAAGCAAATAAACCTATATATTTTGTTTGCAGCAGTTGCTAAATATATCTCAATACATACTAATAATAATTACTGTTGTGGTCAAAAGTTATGATATAAAACAAGGTGGGACTCGTCATAGCCATGAGTCATTGATGATTTCACAATTCGTAGCTTGCCATAAATATTTGTGAACTTGCATTACAAAACAATTGGATTATTATAATTATATTTAGGATATAAAGAAATTATACCTAATTGGTCTATGATTTAGCATAATTATTATGTTGTCTATAATATCCAAAAATGAATTTAAATTTGTACCTAAAGTTAAAACCTTATTGACTAAATAAAATATATAAAAAAAACCCTACAAGTTATTGAGCAAACAAGATGCAGGTAATTAAGGAAAATCCTGAACGATGCTATTTTAGGGTATTTTACCCCCAGCATCGATTTTAGCCGTTCTATGAATAGCTTCACTTTGGCGCCATTAGTTGTAGTTTCTTTGTTTTAACGGTAGGTGGCGCTAGCAGTAAGATTTCGTAAAAATATGATTATAGAGCAATAGATTCTAAATACAAGCTAATACATTGATAATAATTATTTTTTTTATTCTTATTTTCATTATATTATTATAAATGCATAAATTGGTCAGTCTGTCCGTTACTTCTTCACGAACAAACCACTGAACCGATTTTGCTGAAATTTTGCATGGAGACAGTTTGTGGCTATTTATCACGAAAAATGTACGGTTTAAATTGATTTTTATCGTGAGGGATGATTGATTTTTATCGTAAGGGAACGATAAAAAATCAATTTTTAACCGACTTCCAAAAACTATGGAACTCTTAAAAATTTGTATGGAAACATATAGTGATTTTGGTTTCTTTAAAAGCGTCCCAGGTATATGTTACCAAAAAGTAAGATTTGGTACCAAGGTATACAATGGTCCCGAAGGTACTGAGAGAACTCGTGATTCCTTATAGATACTATTTTGAGGTTTTCTGCGTTGCTTTAAGAACTGAAAGCATATGCTACTACGCCATAAATTATATTCATAATCATCAAAATTAAATTAAATTAAAATTTCCATAGAAGCGTCCCAGGTAGATGTTACCAAAAAGTATGATTTAGTACCAAGGTATATGATATGGTTCCGAAGGTACTGAGAGAACTCGTGATTCCTTATTGATACGACTTTGGGGTTTTCGGCTTTGTTTTAAGAACTGAAAGCATATGCTACCACATTATAATATTTATAATGTGGCATAATAAAACACCTCTGCAATCACAACAGGCACCATTCATTATGATTCTATTATACCCCAGAACACCTAAAAATTTATAGGAAAATATGATTTGAAGATTTCGGCGTTGTTAAAGTATACGCTAGAACGCTAGGCCGCAGCGTTCTGGCTTCTCATAGTAAGTAAGCCAGCTATTAATTTAATATAAATAAAGTGGCCTGCATTTACAAAAAATTTAAACACATACTTCACTGATACAAAGTCTTTACCTAAAGAAGATATTGTGGGTACCTGCAATAATAGGGAGCACAGCTGACAGTAGACCAAAGAAGGCTTAAATTGTAACGTGATAAAATGTACGGAGCCTGTGGATTTACTTACCAACATTTGTTTTAAAAAAGTTAATGAATTCTGTAATGAATCCCTGGTTTTTGCACCGTGAATCCTGCGTATCGACGTAACGCTGGAGGCATTTAGAGCGACGCGAGGCCACGTTGCCTTGTTGCATTGCGTTGCGACGTCCGCGCCGCAGCATTTTTACTTCAACGCAGATCGCTTAGCGTCAGCACTCAGCATAATATTTTTAGATTTATAGTTACGTTGATGGCCTCGAACGATATAATATTAAAATTAACTCTGGATGCCCGCATCTCCGTTGCGCCAAAAATCGTTAATCGCTCGGGAACTGTACATTTTTCGAGGTATAGGTATAGGATAAAAGGTACCTAGTTATGTCCATTCCCAAGACTTAAAGCATCTCCATATAAAATTTCTCCCAAATCGGTTCAGTGGTTTGAAAGTGAAGAGGTAACAGACAGACAAACACACTTTCGCATTTATATTATTAGTAAGTAAATATGGAAACTTTGGGTCGGAGGTTAGTTCACCAAAAATCCATGTACGACTGTATTTTTTTATCGCCCATATTATATTAACGCGTTTTTTTTGTTCCGAAACGCATTCACCCGCAGCTATGTAGCCTCGCTCTCAGCTATAGGGTGTTGCACAAAGGCACCTAATTAGTCTGCGGCTTGCGGCGCGTCGTGCATCACTCTATAGACAAGTGACTTGAAAAACTCCGAGTACTAATTTATACTTTTGAGTTTTGGCTAAAAGCGGAGTAAAAACTTTTTCTCTGCTTCCTTCATTGTGTCATGGGCTACGTTAAGACTCTAATATCGTGAATTCGTGCGTGCGATAAGTTTAGTTCAACGTGATAATGAGTAAACAGGGTGTGTTGCTAAAGTCAGTGATAATAATGGTTTCTATGTGTTTTTTGAACTAGTGCAAAGCAAGCAGACGGAACACCAGACAGAAAGCAACTGCCGTCTCCCATGTGTAATTTCTTGATGTAGGAATAGGTTTCGAATAGGAATAGGGATAGGAATAGGGATAGGAATAGGGATAGGAATGAGGTATAGGGAACTCTATATATATATATAGAGTTTCATTGTGAAAGCAGCAAGCAACACTGGAAGCAAAAAAATTTTTTTTTGGGATTGAGCGACATGGGTTAGCTCATACAAAACACATATCTTTTTCTGTTGCCTTGGTGATTAAAGCTCAATCCTACGGGAACTTTCTACAGTGCAGTGTGAATGAAACAAGCAAATATATTTTCTGCTTTACTATACATCTAGCTGTTCTGTGTCCACTTGGGCGTTTAAAAATAAAGAGTATATGATTCTCAGACCTAGTGAATCTGAATGTATAGTGTACTTTTCTACGATGTTTTCAAACTTTTTACTCAACAATAAGATTCACAAGAAGTGAATGTTCATGAGTCGACAGTACATAATATAGCACTCCATGATTGGTCATGAGTCATGATAGACAGAATATATTATGCAGGCTCTACAATCTACGTAAGCAACGATGATCGTGTGATTATAATCGGCAACATGAAATTATAATAAATAAATAAATAAATAAATAAATAAATAAATAAATAAATAAATAAATAAATAAATAAATATATAATTAATAAATAAACATTTATTCGACAAAAAATGCAGGTGCAATCCTCCACACAATTATCCGTAGTACTTTGTCAACGATTTGTAATCGGCGATTATGAAAACGAGCCATTACAGGCGATCATGAATTTATTGCGTCTACCCTCGACGCTTAGAGCGTTGCAATGTGGAGACTAAGGAGATGTTGTCTTCTCGAATTATCTTTATTAACTAACTTATGAACTAATTAACCTTACTATACATAGCAGGCAGGTGAGACACACACAACATCGTATATATTATAGAGCGCGTCCACTAGATATAGAAATCAATACAAAGCAAAAATCCGTCCGCTCTGTATGCTCCGATTCCGGCGCAGTGCACGCGCACCTTTATAGTTGCGTTTTCTTAACGGCAATCACTGCTGACCATCATGAACGTGGAAAGAGAGTCCTTAGACGGGTGGTAATTAATATTTACGTGCTATCGAGTGAGCTGCGATTAAATCCAGCCCTAGGTATCGTATGAATAGACCTTGAGAGAGGACCTTAGTAATTGCGAAGTGCCCTATTGTTTTACTCACCCTTGCGCACTCGTGGATTTGTACCTTGGAGTTTGTAGGGCTGACCCTTAACTCGTTGGCATAAGGGTGCTGTTGGCGAAATAAACCTACGACACTTATTATGCGCTGGTGACAGACATATTATAGGTATAGCTCGGTCTTTTTATAGAACAAAGTTTTTTAAGCCTACATTTTGCGTGACGCTATAAAGTGCTGTGAAGTTTGATGATTTTGAGTGATTTTGAGTTAACGTTAAACTTTAAAAGGAGAGCCGACCTATTCCTTCTTAAAAAGCCGGCCAAGCACCTACGACTCTTCTGATATTGTGGGTCAGTACGTCCATAGATATGTGAACCATTAGCACTCTGTTGTAAAAATATAAAAAAAAATCTTATATGCAGCTGCGCTCGCGTGGAATTCGAAAACAGCGTCGCCTGTTCTAGTCGATTAGTTGCTCCGTTAGGTCGTAAAGAAAGAACAAACACGGATAACATTACAAAAATCCAGTTATTGGACGGTGGCTTACCTACTACTGGAATGTGGGCACTGGATGGGTACAGTACCTAATTTCGCAAAGCGTGCTTTCTGTTTGCAGCAAGCGGCTTTTGGGCCGCTCTCAGAAACTTCGATAGCGCGATGTAGGGTGCCGCCACAGTGCCTATTGCATTTCAGTCCGCTCTGTATTTGAGTCCTGGAATGGAATAATCTAAGTAAAACACATCATGGAGTAAGTTTTTCCTTTAAAACCCCTATCCTAGTTTCTCATTTTAGCTCAGTCTGAAATATCTTTGCAATCAATACAGTGCCGGCCAGCCTGTAGGTTATATTCGGTCCATTCCCAGCTTGTGTATATTGTGATTCGGTCAATTTAGTCCGTAGCATTCATTAACCCTCTGAGCGCTACCGACTCGACCTAAAGCACTAAAGTTTTTTTTTTAATATCTATGGACGCTTCACACCACGTCAGTCTGACCCCGTGCTAAGTACCCGAGGGACTTGTGTTACAGGTACCA
>JAOTAV010046888.1:0-16909 GCA_026546445.1 Cyclargus thomasi
CTTTTATACTATACACATATTTAAGATTTTTATTATATGATACATATATTTAATACACATCTAAGACCCAGGAACATTGAAAAACTTGCTCCGTCGGCAGGATTTGAACCCGCGACCCCCGGCGTAAGCTACCAACTCGCTTACCTACTGAGCCACAGAGGTCGTCAAATTATTACCCCTAGTCCATACTATTATACTTACTAATTATATAAATGCGAAAGTATGTTTGTTACCTATTTACGCTTATCATAGGCGATAGGCATATGGTAGAACTGACATCTGCAAAACATAAAATTTACGATGTCATTACAGACAGTTCTATAGAACACGTAGTATGTTCTCACCTTTATTAGAGTATGATTTATGATCACTTTGTTTTTCTTATATCTATAACAGAAAAAAATTCGAAACTTTAGAACCGAATGAATTACAGACTTGAAATACGTGATTATAGCTTACTGGATGACGAAAATTTCTGCTTTCTGGTATCGAGAGTTTCTCAAATAAGGGTCTCTCCAGATTCCTATTTGAGATCAAAATCCAGAGTCTCTCAATAAAACTGACATGATTCTTGTAAAGAAGCGCGAAGCAAACACAGTCGTACCACGACTCTGCTTCGCGCTCGACATGACGGTTACTGTCGTGCCAACAGTGACGTAAAAATCTTCTCTTGACGACACTGGTATAATAACTTTTTAATAACTTTACCGTGACCACACGTAGCGAATTTTTTAATGTATTGAAAACATAGATTTTGTATAACGTTTGCTATTTGTCTTCCGCGACCGTGGGACGTGGGTGGACATCCATCGCTAATTGTGATTAACACAGTTTAATTAAAATTTGCCTCGGACCATATTGTAACTGATTAGAGAAGGTTATATAATTTAATCACCTAATAAAAGAAAAGCGCCTAATATTCATACCCCGGAACACCTCAAAATTTATAGGGAAATATGATTTTGGTTTATGATTAAGTCGTCTAATCGTTTGACACCAAAAATTAAGATTTTGTACCAACTTATACCTTCCATGGTTCACAAGGTGCTAATGGAACTCCTTATTCCCTAAAGATCCCTTTGGAGATTTCGGCGTTATTTTAAGAACCCAAAGCATACGCTACTAAGTTTTGTACGCGATTTGTCAGTTGTAAGGCGCGCTATACACTTTAGCCGCCGACGCCGAGTGAGCTTGGTTGTTGTTTTCACTTACAAAATACGTGTCGGCGCACATTGGACTGAAATCGCTAAATCGTGGACATTCGCAAAAAAGTTGGAATTTGCTGTGAAAAAAAAAAATTCATTACAATAAATCCGTATTTTTTTTTTCATAAAAAAGTGGTTTTGAAGGTGAAAAAAAATAATTACGAAATGTAGGCATGGGAGTAAAATTATAAATTCATATTTTGTAAAAACTACTAAGACTTATGGGGTTAGTTTTTAAACAGATAAGGGTCTAGTAGTATATAATAATTAGAAACAAAAATTGCGCTGATACACCTGCGGTTCTTTGCGGTAAAAGTGGTTGAAAAACCTAAAATATGTGTACTAGCATTTTATTGAATCGTTTACAGATTTTTCTATTGCTATTGCTTTTTTTACTTATTTGAAAGTATAAAATGCGCAATAGTGTATTTAGCATACAATTAATGAACGACTTATACCTAATGTTCTTTTTTATAGAAGCCTTACCTTGAAAACAGATTTTATATTAGATACCACCATAGAGAAATTATACCACGTACCTGCAAGTGTGCACAAACTATAAACATTTTGGGTTCATTCCTATTACAGTGAAGAATCTTCAAAAGCGAGGAATAAATAATTAAGAAATACTACAGAGATGCGTACTTAAAAAAGACGAGTAGAGCAGAAACGAATGAAGGTTTACTGTACAACTGTTTAATAAACTTATTAATTCGGTACAGGAGATATAGAAAAAATCTAAATAACAACGTTTTATTGTTTTATTCTTAAATAATTGTTCTTGCAGCTAATGCTCCTAATAGATTTGTTGACCAGCTTAATGGATTAGCCTACTAATTATTTCTTCATCTAAGTGGGTGACACTTTTTATTTTTTTATTCAATAGCCATTAAGTTTAGGAAACACATAGGATATCCCGGGAAAATGCACGGTTTCCGTGATATACAAATTTTCGCGCAACGAAGTTGCGGACATCAACTAGTAGTATATTATTACGAACTGTGGATCTGGCTGCTAAGTAGATGGGCTTAATTTACCTTTGAATTTTACTAATACCTATCCAAAAAATATTTATAAAATACTAGCTTTTGCCTGCGGCTTTAAGTGAAATATCAAAATCGGCAGTTGCTTTCCGTCAGGTAACCCGTCTGCTCGCTTGTCCCCTAAATATCATAAAAAACACTTTTCTATTTATAATATTAGTATGGATTAAATCGGACTGTCATTACGAAGAGGGACATGTATTACATATCTCCCACTTGTGTACGTCTAAACAGTGACGATTTTATTACTAGTTATAAATGTGACGACCATACTGTCCAAATGTTAAAAAATATCTTTGGAATATATTTTATTACTTATATATTACTCATGTATTAATCTTATTAAATCTGGGATCTCCATAAATTATCGAATTTTAGGTTAAAAAACATGAATGAATTTACATTTTGAAATGATTAGCAATCATTTTAGTAACCGTTATCATTGCTACTTAAGTACTAATTACATTCTATAAGATATATCCTTAGGAATTGGTTAGTAAGATAAAAGTCGTGCACTTCAAGATCTTTTTAATAGTTTCAACAAAATAATTATATATATACCTTAACTTTGGCTAATTAAGCTCTACGACTTACTAGTTACGAGCTTTCACAGCCTCAAACTTATAAAAGCTCCACAAGCTGTATTTATCGGATATTTCGTAGAAGTAGATAGCTAAATTAGGGAAAATTTTTGAGAACCTTCAACAGGCTTGAAACTGTATAAACATTCTAGACTATATTGTTTGAGTTAATATGGTTTTTAACATTATATGAGAATCTCCAAGTATATTATATGTTATAATATCGGTGTATTAAGTTTAAAAAGGTTCCCCCCGCCAGTACCTCGCTACGCCCATGTACACATACCTAATAATATCATCTTCCGTCAACAATGTACACCGCGCTGAGCCGCGAGTTTCCGAATTATAATCTTTTCCATGCTTGGCTACCTTTTGATATCCTGATAATGATTTTTTGTTTAGTCACTGGCGATTTTGTCAATCGGCGATAAAAGGCGAGGAATATATAATTAGTGTTACAGCTGGAGCGTCCACATTCAGGCCGCAAACATGAAGCAGTTACTAGTCTTGTTGTCTATTATTGCCGTTTCCGGTAAGCTTTTTCATTATCGTGTTATTTTAAGAAATAGATAATATTTAAATTAATTATTTTTGGCACCTACTGATAATAATTTATAATCGGTATTGATAGAAGAGATTAATAAATATGTTTTCATTAATAAATAGCTTAACTGAACAACTTATATTACATACGTTTTTCAGTTCAAATTCTATTTTTGATAGGTATTAAATTTATTTCTTTTTATTTAGATAATTTTATTTTTAAAGATCATCTTGGTTCTGGGTCTTTTAAAACGTAGTCCTATTAAACCGGGATGCCTCCGAACCAAAAATTATATTAAAGATTTTTAAGCGCTGATTAAAATATTATATTTTATATTATAATTATAACTTCACATTATATAGATAGGCGTTACGACTGATTTGACCTTAGAATGTAATAATGAAATTGTTTTTTCAGCTGCAGCATGGGATTCGGGCCTAAGGGGTGAGTAAATTATTCTGGCATTTGTAAATCAATTTGATGTATGGTCGTTTAGCAAATCTCATAAATAAATCGTATGATTAATCGATTTAAATGTTAATAATTTAAATTGACTGTTTTAGAATCCCTTTCTGGCTAACTTTCGTAAAAAGACAATAATTGTGTTAGAAAGTCCGCCGAGTTTTAATGTTTGGAACATTCAAATTTTAAATATATTTTTTGAACGAAATTAGGGGCACAAGCGTCACCTGATTAAAAGCAAGTACTCTAGCCAATGCACATTGGTTACAAGTGCAATCAGAAGGGTTGCCGGCTTTTATAAAGGAAAAGTCCAAGAGAATAGGTAACAGAATAGTAATGAATAAGGTGTATGAAGTCGGGTCCCAAGTAAACTCACTCATTTTAGTCACTTTACGAAAAACAGAACAAGCGCAACAGCGCGTGAAACATCACGCAGATTTTCTGTGAGGCCAGTCGTGCCGGCCCAAGTCGGTTCTTCCACGGCAAAATACGTAATGATATCTGTTTTATTGATTCAAAATAATAATCTTTAATTCAAAAATTGTGACTAGGGATGCAATCAATTACACAAGTACACTTTAAAATATATAAATAGTCCAGATGTTTCAGCGCCACGAAAAATCCGAATTTTAATGTTTGAAAATACATAATATTTTTGGAGTGTTTCAAAAGAAGTATAAAGAAGTATTTATATTAATATTGAAATTTAGAACTAGGCAAAAGAAAAAAAAAAACGTTTTTTTTTATAAATTCGGACTTACGGATTTTTTCGGGCTTAAATCCGGATTATCCGGATAGTCCGAGTTTGTCACATTTTTAAAATGTTTTTAATAAATTGCTTAAATTAAAGTTTCATGGCTCGACGCTCAAAAGGCAAAATTGTATTAACCGATCAAAGTTTTAAAATCACAAAAATAGTCATTACTTTGAACTTATTGGAGATGTTAATCTAAAAATTTTAAGTCGCTAATAATTACGTGCTTCTAATGTAAATAAGTATAGTAAGAAAATATTCTAATTCTGTTATTGCAACGATGCTATGGACATAAAATAACATACAAAAACAAAATGCTAACCGAATTTACGGTCAGGTGAAATGTATTAAATCGATATCATGACACAAATGACTTCAAGCAAATTGCTTTGTATCCAGAAGTTTACTTTTTGAGACTTGTCCACGAGTATATGACGACTCCCCTGGCGCCAAAGGATCCGCCCTTGTAATAATAATAAGGTAGTAGACTGTAACACCTTAAACTCTTCCAGTTAAGTTCAACGTCGGGCTGAATCCAGGCACGGATTTCTTCTTTGACGTGCCGAAGACCATTGCCGCTGCCATCCTCGATCGCTGGACCCTGACCCAGCGCGTCAACACCGCGGCTTACTCCTCGTTGATCCTGTACTGCCCACCTGACAGAGTTCTCTGCGGGTACTATGATGATCTCGGCTTTATCGCCGGACTGCAGATTGCTGTAAGTTTAAATTTTTAAATCTAATGTGATTTTTTTTTTTGTCATGTCAAGAGACATAATATAGAAACTGGGCAAGTGCGAGTTGGACTAGTGACGAAGGGTTCCGTACTATATGGTTGTCAAACATAGGTAAAATTGTGTTTTTTGTATGAGAGCCTACCTTAATTATTAATTTTGTTTAAGATTTATTACCGACTAGTAAAAATACAACTTAGTATTTTGTGAAAATTTCAAGCGCCTACCTGTTGCCATTATTGATATCCAGCAAAAGAAAGCAAAAGAATCACGTTTGTTAAACTCTCTAGCTATATATGGTTTTTGAGACACAGCCTGGAGACAGACAGACGGACAAATATCGAAGTCTTAGGAATAGGGCCCCGTTTTATCCTTTGGGTAAGGAACCCTAAAAAGCTATGGTAGTTCAAGACTTGTAAGAGTTTTTAATATAATACCACCAAAATCATTTTGTAAAAAAACAGGCCAAGTCTCTTCTAAAATATTCTCGTTTTTTTCATTACTTTTAGAAAAAGATTTCGTTACTTTTTAGAAATAAACAATCAGCTCAATCGAGACTTGGCATGTTTTGTTACAGAATATTTTAAACTGTACGATAAAGTTGACTAGACTAATTAATATTCTTATAATATCCTATTTTTATTTACATTCAAATTACAATTATAATAAATTAAATTATCAACTAAACGAAACTAAAAATTACAAAATAAAGTATACAAACTTAAAATAAAAGTATAAAAACTATAAAATCCTACTTAATAATTGAAATTTTGCGAAAGTTACCAAAATAGCCTTATTTAACCATAGACTTTAGTGGATTTTTACTATTTAATTATTTTATTTTAGTTGGCCCAAGACGAGTTCACTGATGCCACCTTTGACTGGGAGACGCAAGGGTTCACGGAGTGGGTGCCCGCTACATCCACTGGAGAAATCAAGAAATACTGGACTATTCAGCAGTACTTCTTATCCGAAGGTAGATCTCGTACAACAGAATTTAGATGTTGTTATTAACGCACACATATGAAAGATATACTAAGATACCTTATTTATCGACGTAGAAAGACCCCCCGCTTATTATTTTCTGAATATCTTTAATGTACAGAATTTTCATTTCCACATTTTTATTATATGTATAGAGTCTTCTTACTTCTATAAGAGGTACTATAAGAGCAGCTGATTAATTATAGTGAGACGGCGGAACTGGTACCTGAGCAGTTTGATCGCGTTATAACTTATAACAATCCCAGCCGACAGATCACGACTAGCATGGAATTAAAGTTTCGTTAACGGGCTGACACGCTTTCTTAATATTATTAAATATATTTGTGACCCACCAGCGACTCTTCAACTCAGTGCGGCTGATCGTCTGGCGGCGCGTAAGGATGGAGTGCTGCTACAAGAAGACGCGGTGTGGGTGACCGGCATACACCGCGCCATCGACCGCATTTCCACCAGCCGCACTGACATCGAGAACAGCATCTATACCAAGCAGGCCTGCATTCCTTGGATGGGTGAGTTTTTCTTTAAGCGAGCAGTGACCGGCATACATTGCGTCATAATAACTTCCCCACCGGTTTCGGTGATGTTGGTGAGGTTTCATAGAAACTAGGCCTGTTACGCTCCGGCGTAACGGGCCTGGTTTCTATGAAACCGGCCGGCCCGAGTAATTTTATAGTGCCCAAGTGTGTACGCAGTACACAAAAGCACTTTCTCTTCCTTTACTCTCATAACGAAGTGGGACGGATGACCGACACGACTGACGAGAGATAAGGCGCAGGACCAACTTTTTACATGCCCATCCGACACTAGGATCATCTTACTTGTCAAGACAATCAGGAGATCAACCTGCATTGTTCTAACTTACTTGGAAATAACATGTATCCAACGCGGGAATCGAACCTACGACTAATAGAATAATATAAGAAAATCACTGAAGAGGATGTCTGGATTTGAATAATGTAACCGGTAAATTATTGAAATTACTTTACAGGTCGCCACTTCTACTACAATATGTCGGAGGAGACCACGTGCACGGCCACCACCATGTACCCGTGGTTCCCGCTGGTGCACTCCGGCCAATTAATTGGTACCGGCTTCATCGTGTTCGGCAAACTCCCCATTAAGGAGGGCGAGCGCGACTGGTTTGAGAGACCACCCAAGCTAGCCGTTCAGGTAGGTAATTCGATAGGCAAACGCAGTTAAAAATACTTATTTGCGCCGAAATGGGGTTGTCCAATTGTTACTTAATTGAAACTTTTTTAAACCTCTCTTTCTATTTACTTATGTGGGAACAATATATGTATATTGGGTACGGAATCCTATAAATGACGAAAGGTTCGCCACTGTTGATCGCCCTTAATATTTCCGTAAACGATTAATAAGCTGAACGTGAATACAAAATATTATGATAACACCTATTAATTATTATGATAACAAGCACAATAAACTGATATAATATCGCCTGTTAATGTAAACATTGCATGAAGAATTGACGCACTTTCGTAGAGAGTTCAATAGGAACTTTTACCCCTTTTTAAACACATGTTTATTTATTTTAAATCAGTAGCTCAAATTTCATGTCTCTAAATAAAGAAATGACGAACTTTCAGTCCCAATTTCACTCCCTTAGTATTTGTCTACTTAATAAAACTATTCTACTACCCAAATTTCATGACTATAGCTTTAACAGTTTTTGTTCCGAATTGATGAATCAGTCAGTCAGTCACGACTTGCTATTTTATATATAAATAGATGATAACCAGAGACTACGCGTTCGGGTAATGTTTTAATAAATTTGTACTAAAAATCAATTTGCCTGCCCAATTTTGAAGGCTTATTAGATTTACAAATTATGCAGCTGAATTTATGGAAATACTATTTTTTATAACTGTATCTTTATTTCATTAAAAAAAATTTGGAAATATTTGTACCTTGTCAAATTAGGTATTTGTATAAAAAGTAAATACACATTACTCCTCCGAAACGACTTAACTGATTTTTATCGAATTTGAAATACATACATATTCAGTAGATGTCAGAATCGGCAACTATTTTTAAAAGTGCAACAAATTAAATGCCTATTTTATTTTCCAACAGGTTATTGTCCCCCGCGGTCCGCAGTGCTTGTACGACCTGGCCGAGTCGGTCGGCTTAGTGACGATGCATATCTACTACGTCGAGAAACCCTGGACAATCGGTTGCCTCTTCCAGTGAACACGAAAAAGACACAAACTCATTGAATAAATGGATACACACTTATAACAATTTACATATTATCATAGAGCAATTATTTTATATATTTATATTAATTATGGTATAATTCCTCTATGATATTATGTTGTTTTCTTTACTGGATATAGCCCGCGAATTTTGTTTTCTTTCTTTATTTAAGTAAGGCATCAGCCTATTTCCGTCATCATTATTTTAAAGTCGGTACCGGCTTACATGTCATGATTTGTCGGACTATCCAAATTTTTGACTGGTACCTACTTCAAAATTATGAAGATTGTGTACAGTAATAGGTAGATGCCTCGCCGAATTCTGAAACACTTACTATTAAAGAAAAAAATCGGTTGTCTGTAAAGTCGGTTTACAGACGATAGTTGAACGTGACAACGCTCACTCCAGTATGAGAGAGACGAATGTCGAACGCGAAGGCAGATCGTGCCTCTTTGTCGCTCGTTCCGCGCTCTCGCTTGCACTCCAAGCCTTAAACGGAACGCCTCAGAGCGAAGTAACGCCGCATGAGTCATGTTTCTTCGTGCGTGCAGCCAGCTCTATCGAATTATAAGACGTTGTCACGTCAAAATATTATTTAATACTTTTTAGTTTCTTTTCAATTATTTTTTTTCCCTTGGAAGTCGGTTTTAATTTTTTGTTAAAAATATTTATTATTTTACCGTTTTTAGTAATCCATTATTATTATTAACAAAAAATGGAAAACCGATTCCAAAAAAAAACTAAAAAAATAAACTTCTATAAACTGAAAAGTATGAAATAATATTAGTTCCTAAATAAGGTTTTTTCTGAATTTGGCTCAACCTTAACTATTTCTGGACACAATCTTCATAATTTGGAAGTCGGTACCATGTCAATTTAATCATGAGCTAATCTAAAATCTTTGGGACTGGCACCGACCTCAAAATTATGGAGATTGTGTCCAGAAATTGTTGAGGTTGAGCCATCATCATCATCATTATGATTATGAATATTTTGCTTAGTTGCATTTGCTAACTATTCTTAAATCAACTCCGAAGCCAACAAACTTGTATCTATAAGAAATCCGGAATTCTCTTAGTACCATCGAAACCATCATAAACCTTGGTACTAAATCTTACTTTTTGTTAATATTTACTTAGGATGCTTCTAAGAAAACCAAAATAACCATATGTTTCTATAAAAATTTCGAGGATTTCCCTTGATTACTCATGGTTCCTATCATCAGCCACCACCATGGTGAATATGGGACCTATTCGGAACAATACCCTATACAAAAAAGAAAAAAATTTTAAAAACAGTTCACAAACGGCGGAGCTATGGTTAAACTTACATTAATAAATACATATATATCCACAGCCGAACATATAACCTCCTTGTTTTAGAAGTCGGTTAAAAATTATATAGCCTATACCTATAATGAACCACTAGGCATGACACAATTTTACTCAGTAATTGTACTCAGCCACAATGTAAGAGACCGGCAAAAAACTTCCGTCAGGTTTAATTGTAGTGATAATTAATTTTTTCATTCGTAAAATGGACTTTTGTACAAGCAAGACGTCCAAGTTCATATAGCTAGCAACGAACTGCTTTTCAGCCAGTATGGAGCGCGCGCGCCTGGGAATGGGAATAAAGATTAGGGAAGTTGGGCCACAGGTAAACTTAATTACTGGACGAAACACAGCACAACGCCGTTCCACAACAGTATCCTGTGAGGCCGTCGAAACTTTGCTCATTCGTGCCGAAGCATGACTCCCCCACGGCAAATATATTATCTTACTAATAGAATGAATTCAAGTTTGTAAGTTTGTGGATTTGTGAGTTTATGAGTGTGACGCTACTAAGCAAATTATATCAATCATCATCATCAGTCAGTTTTAAAGCGCGTTAACCGTCTACTTAACTCTCTTGCCCCTTAAATAATATAAAAAAATGTACCATGCCTACAGTGGCGTAACTATACCGATCGAGGCCCGTGGTAAATTCGTTTTCGTTCCACTATGTCAATCCAATACAAAAACAAGTCAAGCGATTATTGTAAATAATAATCGCTTGCCATTTGTCTAGGGTTCTGATCGGGGGCCCCTTCCGGCTAGGGGCACGTGGCATTTTGCCGGCTTACCATCTTGTAGATACGCCACTGCACTAAAAAGGGTGAAATTATTATTTTTTAACAAAAAATTAAAACCGACTTCTAAAGGAAAAAACTAAAATAGTCAAAAGAAACTAAAAAGTATTAAATAAAATTTATTCTTTAATAGTGCCTTTTTCAGAATTCGGTGAGGCATCAGCCTATTTCCGCACACACTATTAAAGAATAAATTTTATTTAATACTTTTTAGTTTATTTTTATTATTTTTGTTTTTTTTTTTTTAATTTTTTTGAGGAAGAAGGTATTAAATGCTGGTGTAAAAATAAAATTAAATAAAATTATCAAGACGGTTCGCGGCGTCATGACGAAAATTTTGTCAATGATTCCTCAGGACTAAAAGGTTAAGAAGCTCAGTGGCTACAAGTACCCAATTACATTACATCAGTGTTCTAGCACCTGATACATAGGAGTCGAAACTGACGAAAGCAGTGACTATGTTCTCTTTGGACATAATCAAGTCCAAAGAGAATATAATCACTTGCACAATCAAGACAATATGGTAGATACCCAATATTAAACAATAATACGTCATAATATTACTCTTTGGTATAATTAGAAGTAAAGATTATAATACTACAATAATACCTATTTAAACATTACATAATATGACGTTCGTACTCCATGGACTCCTAAATCTACTTATAGCTTCGGTAAAAGATAATCTTTTTTTGCCACTACAATTTTTTTTATTACTTATTGGGTATTTATAGTCATATTCACTTGAAAGTACTAACTCTAGTTAGTTTTAAATATTTTTTGTCTTTTTATGTGCATAAGAGATCATTAAAGAAAACTTTATTATAATTCTTGCCATGGTCAACTATTATAATATAATGAGTTGACTCGGGCAACATAGAAACTAATTACATATTGGCGTCTTATCATAATTATGACTTAAAAGTTATAATTAAATTAAAATAATATAAGATATAATTAAATGTGTACAATTATATAAGTGCTTTAAAAAGCACTTTTATAATTGTACACATGAAAGGGAGAAGAGGAGCTCTTGATCCTTATGGCCAAGGAAATACAATTTACAAAGTTTTTTAAATTATATTTATTCTTTTTTGGCAACATAAAACTCAAATCATCAAAGTTATAAAATTTTATATCTTTGATAACATATATACATTTTAACATACATATAGTCTTTATGTACGATAATATACTTTTTAAGTTTTTATTTGATTGCGTCATGTCAAACTCAGCCGATTCACTCCAATGTCTGGTTTATACGTAGATAAGTAGGTAACTAAATTTTAAGTGACTTATTTTGAAGTATATGTCCAAACGTATTTAAGTAGTTAAGCTTTTTAGTTGACTCAAGATGGATGATCAACAACGTATTGAAGTAGTAAATTCTGACATAAAATTAGATATTGATGAGGTTTTGGAGCAATAAATTATTTAAATACCTATTAAAAGGAGCACGACGAAAAACTGAACCCTAATACGTCACTACACTTGTAAATTTAACTAACGCTTGCTGTAATGTTCCTGTCCAAACGTGTCAAGTGACAAGCCCGCTTACCAACTTAACAGAAAAAATAGAAAAAAATCCAATTATCTGTTACTTAACCGAATAATTGGAATTTTTTCTATTTTTTCTAACTAAATTTTAACTTGCAACTTGCTACTGTTTAGATGGAATTATTAACTTAAATTTAAGTTATTTTTTTTAATTTAAATTTTAGTTACCTACTTAATAAGTGTAAACAATATATAAAGGTAAATTTTATTTACAGAACAAAGTCACAGGAAAGAGGAATTGTTTCACATCTCCTCATATTTATTAGACGTTGCAAATGGCTTATAATTAAATCTTCCGCAAGACTGTTATTATCATAATTCTTCGCTGATGCAGAAGGCTGCGAGGCCACGGAGATATCTATCGTAAGATTTATCTTATATACCTATCGCAGGGCTGCCGTCAGATCTGCTGATCGATTTTCTCCTTTTTTTACCCAGGAAAAAGCAAGGACGCATTAAGCGGGGGACAAGGGATCCTACGGCGGTTATCGGGACTTGTTAAGGCTGAAACATGGTGATGACCCTACCCACTAATAGACTCTTTAGTGCTTATCGCCAACAGAGGCGTGCAGACACAACGGCTCCGTCAGCAGACGGGGAGCCAAATAGTCCTTTTAAAACCTACAAATATATTGAATTGTACGTATTTAAAATGTATAATACACCAAACAAAGTGTTATAATGTTCCTGTAAATAGTAGCTATATAAAACCACTTCAAAAATACATAAAAATTATTCAGGTACTGCGGTCGTAAAAATTTTATGATGTGTCTGGTAGGACAATTATTTATTTTACATTGTCATAACAATAATAACCAAAAACATTTGTTTAAGGTATCCAATTTGGAATAAGGATATTCTTTAGTTTGTTTCAAAATGGTGCATTTTTGTTTTGCACTTTGTTGTGCACTGTTTAAATCATTCTAATCCAGGGTTAGAATGAGTGAACTGGAATGCTTAACAATATTTAGGTCGACCAAAGGCTGTCGTGTTAATCTAACAACGGCATATCACGTTTGTTAATGAAGGTAATATAATAATATATAAATACGCGAGCGGAAAACTTTGTATCCCTTTTTACTAAAGACGCGTACATATAAATGCATGATATTTCTACCAGTTATAGTTGATTTGAAGGAGGAGCGTGAAATATTAATATTATTTTAAACTATGTTTCTATTTTGAATTTTTTTAAAAAATAAAACGCTACACACACTACAGTATTTTGACTTGACGCTATAATCATACACAAAATATTGATTCGTTTATGGTTAAAATCTGTGTTTTTTTTTTAAATAAAATGCAATGGCCTGGTAACGAACCCTTTATGCCAAATTGAAATCTGTGAATATTGTGAGAATAGACAAAAGTTTTCTTTATAGCTCCTCTATACGAAGGATAAATATTTATGGTTGAATTTCGACCAGAGGGCGACCTGTAGTATATGTTAATAAATGTGGAATTCCGATTTGTTCGTTGTCGCAAAACGGTTTTGCAGCGCATTCCACTACATACATACACACACACACACACTGCTCTACATAAAATTCTAGTAGAAATTATTATAAACGCTGGATTCGATTTTTAGAATGACGTAATGTAACTTTATACGTGAGTTTTGAAAATATTGTCCACATTTTCACCGCATTTAGCGCTAGCGTCACAGATTACAGATAAGTAGGAAGGTTAGTAAGCAGTTAAGTGTTAATAGTTTATAGTTACGGGTAGTAAATTACCTGTTATGTGTTCCTCTGGCAAGTGAGGTTGTGTTTTAACCCATTCTCTGAGTTGTTTGATGTCATCCGAATTTATATTTTTATGTTTCTTGTACTCTATATCTAGAGAAATTTGTTTCACCTCCTGTGTCATTTTCTAAAAAAACAAGTCAGGTACAATTACATAAAAGTATTTAGAAAAGTGGGTATAATAAAAGAGCGTTCGTGGCTTTAGTGGGTATACATTTGGCTCGCAGTAGTTGGTAGGCGCAGGCCTATGTCGATGAGGAAAATGTGTCACCGACGTTAAAAGCAAATACGTTAAAAGTAAATACGTTAAAAGTTTATTTATATTACATTAAACTGTAAATAAATACATTTAGGTATAGTATATATTGTTATAAATACATATTTTAATAGTTTATTTTAATTTGATATTGTGAAAATTGTTTTTGTTTAACAAATTTTGTAAAGATGATGCGGCAACTGAGCGCATCTCGCCGACAAACTTTGGTTTAGCGAGATCATTTTGTATCAGTTTTTAAATTTAATTACATAAATAAAAAAAGATACTTATTTCTTATCCCGAGTACATAAAGGTGATGAAAATTGTGCAGAAACTCGCATTAAGGTCCCAAACGTATTAAGGTATTCAAACACTGTATGCGCTTGGGCAAATCCTGTCCTACAGTATTTGGAGATATATAAACCCACAAAATATATTAGACAAAACAAAAAACAGGGCGGTTAGCTCAGATCTATTCATTTTTGTTTTTTTTTTTTGTAGAATCACTATTAAAATGTATGGAAATGACATGAGGCGTAACGGACGCTTACGTGCCCGGGCTTAATAAGGAAAAAAAAGGGTTTTTTTGTCTTATTTTTTTTTTAGGGCTAAGTAGCTATTATGTATCAATCTGACCTTCAATGATATTTTTAAATGTTATAATTTAACATGAACTAATTATACCACAATAATATTAATTGTTATCATCGTTACTTCATATCTCGGGGCTCACATACATGTTCTCACGTGCTAATTATATATTTTTCAAATTAAAATTTATTTCAATTTTCATAAAAAAAATGTTAACCCGTATTTTATTAAAATAATGTATAAAACCGAAACTTTTAATTAGTATGTTAGATATTATCAGTAAGTTTTTGTGGCGTTTAACATTGAGAACAGTTTGGGGTTTTCATTAAACGGTTATTGTTTTAGATTTTTTGATCAATTCGAAATAATTTTTTGCCCATTGTATGTTTGCTTCTGAAATAGATTTTAACCGACATCCAAAAAGTAGTAGACTATAATATTAAAATGTCTGTTTATGTAAGCTGATTATCTCATTGTCTGACAAGTGAGATGATCCATGCGTTGGAATGAATATAAAATGTCGGAATGTAAAAAGTCAATCCTGCGCCTGATATTTCGCCAGTCGTGTCGGTCATCCGTACCGCTGGGTTATGTGAGTAAAGTAAGAGGGGCTGCATTTTTGTATTGCGCACACACTTGGGCGCTATAAAACTTAACCTGCGTTAAAGGCCTAGTTTCTATGAAACCGGCCAGCGACACCGAAACTGGTGTGAGAGTCATAATGCTATCAGCCTTATAATTATGTCAGGTATTTAATAAATTCTATCTCCATCTGGGGATAGAATTTATTAAAGGCCTTCCTTTTCATGACATCTACCTGGATGCAAAATTTCAGCCCGATTGTGCATTTAAGTTTTACATATTAAGATTAAAAACGAAGCCGTGGCTTTGCGCTTTTGGAAGTAGGATATCGTAGGGATTTAAGAAATTATACAGTAGGTTTAAATCAGGTCCCTGCCTGTATACAAAATTTTATCAAAATCATATATCAGTACTTTAAGCGTGATCGAGGAGCTAACGTCCAAACTAACAACATTCACATTTATAATAACTTACGTTATTACTTATTATGTACGGTAAGTTGCAAAAAAATTTAAACTATAACGTTAAGTTACACTTACTACTTTACTATTTAATTACAATTAATAAATTTTCACTGAAATTTATACAGAAATTTTGTAAGTATAATAATGTACCTGTTTTCGGAGCACGCGTCGTTCTTAGCCCGAAGCCCGTTAGGATCTGGCACGCGTTGCCTGCTATTTTAGCGTGGCGTTAATTCACCCGCCTATTAGACAAGTGGCAAGCGAATATTGTTTACAATAATCGCCTGCCGTGTTTTTGTATGGGATTGACGTAGATGAACGAAAAGTCACGTGATCTAGTCGTCGTTCGAAAATGTCAATCTCATACAGAAACACGCCAAGTAATTTTCGTAAACGATATTCGCATGCCACTTGTCTAGGGGGGCTGTTTAGAACAACTTGATTGCCGAGTAGCCACAGTAGGCGTTAATGCTCGATGTTCTACTACTTCTACTGAGAAAGTCGCAGGGAAACAGAAAACCTAATAGGACAAGTGACTTAATAGGATATAACTGCCCTAAGGAACCACTTGTAACATTTGAAGTTCGAAGTAGTAAAAATAATTAAATAATAGTAAAAATAATTAAATTGAAAATAAGAATAGAACAGGCTTTCCCACCTTTATTTCGCCATGCCTCCCCGAGCCAACAATAAAAGTTTCAAAAGTATCAAAGTAAGAGAACCATTATCAAAATATTATAAAAATATTAATTAATTATGGTATAATTTGCTCAAATGCTACTTAAGAAATGACGTTCTTACTTAATATTTTTATATTTTCCTAATTCCATGAGTACCAATTTCTAATAACTTAAATATTAAAAAAAAACGAAACAATTTTTAAAATCGTTCGAAAAACGACCAAAAATTAATTCTTCAAAAACCAAAAAATTATGGATAACTAGCTTTTGCCCGCGACTTCGTTTGCGTGGACTTCAGGTTCGTCCCGTCTTCTAGTAATAAGTAAGAAATACGGTAACTAAGCACTGCAGAGCCCTAATCA
>JAOTAV010046899.1:0-16906 GCA_026546445.1 Cyclargus thomasi
CATTTTAAAATACAGGGCCTCCTGTTACCAGGAGATACCCTTTTTTCGTTATATTAAACAACTTCGCGTAGGTTAATAATAATTCGTAAACAAAACACGACGGTTCGATCGCCACACAAAGGGCACGCGCATCCGCTGTGATTGCTCGCGCAAGACTGTTAAAAACTTTTGTTGAAAATGTCTGTTGATGAAAAGCAAAGTACCTGTGTCTTTTGTTTGCCAATCTGTTGCGTTGTCTATGTAAACATGTAAGACATGTCAGAATATGCACTGTAGATTTGCAGTAAAGTTTACAAACAAATTAATCATGTTTTGCTCTTTTATAAGGATTAAGGCAAGCTTTACTGGATCGTGTCTTAATTTTGGCAGGTGTAATTATGGTAATGTTTTAATTTAACATGGTTGTCAGTCACTCCACGTCTGTTGAATATTGCAAAACTTCATTTGAATCATGAAGTATGTACACATTCATTTGTTTGACTACATAATTAATTGCATACAGCGTACAATTATTATTGTTCACAAAAACTCATTAAAGACACGGATTAGCACATTAGGTGCTTTATAAGTTATTGACCTTAAAGTCATTTGAACAACCTCTAATTTTATATTGTTTAACACTTTTTGTATGTATAATCAGAGAATCATGACTTATATGTAATTCACATTTTCCGACCAAATGACGCAGGTCTGTCAACTGGCTCTCTTTCAATTACCCCCATTATGCATCAAAATTTTACAATAATAAACCCCGTAATAATTATTTCTATTCCAAATAAAAGTTCCAGTTATAGTAGATAACAAGAAAATAAAACATTTTCATCATTGCTTCACTAATCCATGTCGTCCTTTAGTATTACCGCATAGAAATACAATACAGAACCGATGCGCTTCAATCTCGGTAGAATCTCGGTAGAGCTACTGTCCCTAGAGAGTGTTACATAGTGACGATCGGATGGTAACGTTTTTCTTGGATTTAAATAATATAGAAAATAACTTGAAATAATATTGAAAATCGTGGTAGCTATAAACTTTATTGTGTTGTCCATGTTTACTAAAAACGATATTATTGCACCCAGAGTTAATATTTTTTTAATTACTGAAAAATTACAAATGGTAATATTAATAATAAATTTAAATGACTATTATTTTGAGTTTTTGTTAGACATGAATGAAACCTATCCAAGATTTTACTCAAAGAGTAAAATAAAAAATTTCGAGTCGAAAACATACACAACATTTTTTCGTGCTTGATAATTATGTCAGAAAAAACTGCCATATTTGTGCTATCTTCGAGCGCTTTTTTGCTTATCTTTCTTGTTTTGGCATTGTCGCTTTTGGCAAATATTTGCTTTTTCCGAAAGGAGAAACGGGAACTTTATGGACGATTAAATATGTACTAAATAAAAAATTTAAAAGAAGCACCAATAATAATTAGGAATACTTATTAAAATTTACAAAACCAGAGATATATAATCATTAGGTATCCACTTTAAGTGGGATGAATAAATACTGCCAAGAGGCAGCCCTAGCTCTTGTTAAAGTCGCGCTGCAGTCAACCTATTTCAAAGTCAGGGCGACATACTATATCATACCTTTAATGTGATAATACGCAGTCATATTATGATATTGCTTACAAAAACTTAAAAGGATAAGGTTTTTGATTTTGGCCTTTTGATACACAGCCCAGAATATTCAATGTATTTTATGCGGGGCAAAACTGAAATATCTGCCCCGACTTATATTTATTTTTACGCTTATCATCTTTATAATTTCAGCTATAAAATGTTTCTAACCATCGGTCTTCCGGAAATAATTCATTAGTTGCAGTTCTTTCCGTGTTATTTCTTTAATAATGAATTTGCCGCCCCGGGGCAGTTGGTACACTATAAATACACTTTGTTACAAAACCAACATAACATTACATGTAATATATATGTGACATAATATTATCTCACAAACTTCAAAAAAAATACAAATTTGAGCTTTTTCTTTCTTTTTGATTGAATTTGGTTACTTGATCCCAGTGTTACTGATGGTCAATACTCATGTCTATTTGTGTTCAAGGACTTTCTTTGTAGTTTCTCACAAAAACACCATTATTGACATTGAACTCTACTTGAACTTTAATTGAATTTTTTCCTAAAACTTGCGTCTAATAGTCTAATTTTTTGTCCATGTTAATTAAGTATGACATAGGTTCCTCTTAATTGAACACCTTCTTGCGGAAAGCAAAAAATGGAGATTGCATCAACTATATCATACTTTTTGTGGTTCGATCTCTACATGACTCGCGTTTTTTTGTTTTGTGTAATTTGTAACAGGGACTGTATCCCATACGACTAACGTATAAGCATTTACCTGCTATAATTAGGGCATTATCATTTTTATTTAATAGTTTATAGGCCACATCTATAAATTAACTAAAAATTATAAATTACTTACTTCATCATCTACCTATCTATCTCAGAATTGACCCCCCAGAAAAGTTACCCCGGTATTTTTATTTTATGAATTATGTTAATGGATAAACATGAGCATTGTACGAATTTTAATTCTTGACATGGTTAATAATTATTATTTCTTCGAAATTATATTAAGGTACTATAGACATGAGTCTATAGTCCATGAAATGATATTATGTTTGATTTTTCTTAAGTTGCTAATCCGCAGACGTAACCCATAATTATATAGTGCTTGTCCCTAATAAGAAAATAATCGTGTGAAGGTATTATAACATAACGCTATTGAGCACGGTTACAGCAAGGTTCTTAAAAAGCGATTCGTTAAAACAACAAAAGATTGAAGGTTTGCTTAATTTCTCAGTCGCACGCTCGGCTCTAACTGATTGGAATAGAATTACCGGTTGCTTTGTGTAATTTCGTAACCGCTAATCCGCTGATCTTACAACAAAATTGATGACATTCTGAAAATTGGGAAACTGTTTTACAATAACTCTACCAACATTAATTGTGCCCTTCTGTCATAATAACCTGTTTTGTGTTCTCTCTAACAGCTGCTGTCGTATTTCGCAAATATTGTTCTTTTAAATAGTTACGTTAATACGTTAAGATAATTCTTAAATGCTTGATTTACTGTACCTATATTTATAACGAATCACATTAGATTATGATTCTATATTCTATGGCAAAATTGGTACATATTGTATTTCTAAAGGCTTCTTTTATTCGAAAACAAGTAATGCAGAGGATTGACAAAGCATGCCTTTTCTCAATCTATAGTGCTTTTTCTTGATAAATCTACAAGTACAATCAGACTAGTTGAAACAGATACAGATCGTGGGTCTAAGTAATTTGGTCGGGTTATGTCAAACCCAGCCGACAGATCAAGGCTTACATGGAATTGACATATTCCGACCAAATGACGTAGGTCCGTCAACTGGCACTCTTTCAATTTCCCCGATATTAATTTGTTCTAAAACTGTGGCCGTACCTACATTAAGCGTAATAATCCTGCATCGCGCTTCTCTCTGTTTATCGTCGCAGGACATTAAGGGCCTTCACTAGTGTAAATCCAGCATATTATTTCCTTTTTACCGTCTGATTTGTCAACCAGCTTAACCCTGCATTGTTAGTTAAGGTCACGTGTCTTGGGTTTATCTATTTGTTTATTGATCAAAGTGCAGTGTCTTGTCCTTATGTTGGCTACGTGACTTGGCCACTGATACTGCGAGCTTTATCTTTGCGTAAGCTAACTTTTGTTTTTTGATTGATCGTTGCAAATGTCAAGAACTTTGTTTTAAAAATCCGTTAACGACTGTCCGTTTCCCATTGTTCAATCGCTTGGAAGTTTCATGTTTCATTTTGATTATTAACATTTTATTTTGTTCACGAATTTCTTGTTTGGTTTCTATGTCTGTCAGTGTCAATCTTAAGTTAGTACAACTCCTGTTAATCCTTAAGTTGTATGCATAAATTGCTCTTTCTGTCGATTTATAAACCAATAAATTATACAGTTTACTGTTATTGCCCAATATTCATCACGATTTCTTAATCCGTCTCCTTGGAAGGCCTATTTATTGACGTGTAAAGGATTTGCTGTTATTATTCAATACTTTAATCATGTACAATTTGCGTGGGGATTGTAGTACCTCTGGTTAGTGGCTATAATTAAAGGGCGAGGTTGTTACGTATCGAACAATCATAGTGCCCTGAGTAATGTTTCGTGTGATAGCTCATAGCCCTGATATGATACCATTGAGCTGTCTATAGTCTAGAAAATTGTCTTCACCTCGCTAACAGGTATAACAAATAATAAATGTTATATTAATGATATTGATACACCGTTATATCATATACAGTGCTAATCATAACGGCATAGCAGAGGCGTCTGAAAGCGTTTCATACTAATACGCAGGACTTATAAGTAGGTCAAAGTTTACATCACCTTTTATGACAACCATCACCTTTTATTACAGAATCAATAAAACAGTAATTATATAATTTGAACATCCGACATACTTCTAAAAATAGATGTGCATCTACAAGGAAAATGTGCTGTTTCGCAAGCGATAAATGTCGGACATCGGTTTACAAAAAGTAAATAATAATAGGCCAGTTTCCTAAATTTGATCCTTTGCGAAATAATATACTGTAATATAAAGTGTGGAAAAATAAAATTTTAAAGAAATTTAAAGCAATGACATATAATTTACCCCAAAAACGCTCTAAACTGTCATAGCGACTTTTGTCGCCCTTGCAAAACACAGCTGATCATAGATTTTATAAATCCAGATTCCATTGTCTTTTCTTTCTGTTTATGCTTTAAACGAAGTGAACTAGACGAAAATGAAACCATTTGTCACAAAAAGTCCACAAATTTACCACAACAACAAGTGACAGATTTTAAATATAAAAAAATAACCTTTTTGTTATTAAAAAACGTAACCTTTCTCTTTTTGCGGAAAGTTCATAGAAATAAAAAATTCATACAAAAAATAATGAATATTAGTTGTATTGGCTTGTAAATTTATGATAGAATCTATAAATTAATACACGAGCGGAAAACGTCTTTTTACGAAAGACGAATTTCCTCCCAGTTACCTATAGTTGAAATGGAGGAGGAGCGTTGAATACCAATATTATTTTAAAATATGCTTTAATTTTGGATATTTTTAATAAATAAATGGCTAGGCACACTACAATATTTTGACATAAGAGGATAATCATACACGCAATACTTTTCAGTTTATCGTTAAAATCTGTGTTTTTTTCATAAATTTTAATGGCCCGATAACAAGACCTTTATGTGAAATTGAACTCTGTGATTGAATTGAGAATAGATTATACACTGGATTTAAATACTTATGGTCGAATTTCGAACACAAGGCGACCTCTAGTTTATATCATTAAATAATTACTCGCATTTCTTGACTTATGTTGATCCTAATTAATAATTAGGCTAATATTTTTAAAAGTTTATTCTATAAATTCACAAAAATCACCTTAATGTAATATTTGCAATAGTCTAATCGAAAAGCCACCGACACTGTTACAAAATCACCTGAAATTTCTAAAAAAAATTTTTTGGCAACACTGCAACCTGGTGACAAACGGCAAAAAGGATTGCTCCCAAGGATTGACGTCACGTTTGCGTTTTTTTCGTTCATTTCGTTCACCGTCACGTGACTCAATGCCCAAATTTCCATAACTTTTTACCTTACAAGCTAAATGTCCAAAAACAGAAAACCCAACTGCAGGAACCGTTGCCATTGAGACAATGCAATATTCGATTTGGCGCCAAAAATCCGTCATTTTGTTTCTTTATACATTTTTATATCTAGTGTCATCTCATTGTAAATACGTATCTAACGATACCTGTCAAAATCCATCAAGACATTTAGGCTGCAGAGCGTGCCAAACAATTATACATACATACATATTATCGAAACACATAACCCACCTTCTGACGCAGTCTGGTAAAAATCAAATCAATAATCATAAACTATTTCATTAAATTATTATTATTCTCTAATCACAAAAAATATTTTCATACTATTTAATCAATTCTTAGTTGTTAGTGGCAACATGCCTATTATGGACTATGCCTTTCGTACAAAAGTTCCTTAGATGTCCCAGCTACGCGCCTACTAGGGCCATGTAGAATAGTCGTGTACGCCTCGTTATCGTAGTTGTATATTGTATATATTTTGTTTTTATATAAACGTCGATCCGGTTGAGTCTATAAATTAATGTGTACATCAATCGTCCTTGCTAGGAATGCGAGGTCGCGCCCCGTGCCCGAGCGTCTTGTCTTGTGAAACATAATGTGTGTTGTCTTTAACTCGATCATTCCTTATTCTGTGCATGTCATTATAAGCTATGACGTCACACATCTAGGACAGTCAGCAAAACAGTAGTGACTACATTATACGCAGCTTTGACATAAACCCTATACATTATCGGTGAAACTCTTCATTATATTGACGTCTACTTATCCCTTAATGTCTCTAAGTACGGCCGCGAAGTCTTTGTGCCCAGCAACAAGTGGTATGTTAATAAACTCGATACATAATGTGATGCAAATGGGTCATTTTCATTCGATTGATCGTCGGTGCAACGTCTATACGTTTAATCAAGGATGTAATTAAATCACGGATGTTGTTTGACAATCAAAGATGGAGAATTAAGACGATATAAAAGCCATTTTTATAAGAACCGCATATGCCATTATTAGTAACAACTTATTATATGAGGTTAGTAGCTGTTTCAGTGCAAAGTTCCTCGCAGAGGAAACTGCTAGGCTGAGCATGAGGGGAGATTGCGACGAAGCCACTTAGTTTTTTAAAACGGTAACCTGCTTAAATGCCTCGAAAGATATCCTTAATTTGTTTTGGAAGTCTAGAGTTAAAATAAAACTTTTTGTACTATTTAACAGGCTTTTCACACATTATTGCTTGGATTGAAAAAGTCAGATGAAATCGAATATTTTTAATGGGTTTTTTATGAACTTGATAAGGATATGGCATATGACGCATATTTCCTGTTCTATTACATAAAGCAAACCAGAAATATATAGATATAAACTTTTTGTAGTTCAAGAAACTTTTTTTAAAGCACATCTATAAAGTTCACAAATCGAGGAATTTAAAATATTTTTGAAGTTTTTGTTCTGCTGAAAAAATAATCATGTCCATTTAGGAGTACGTATTATTCTATTGAATAAGATAAATTCGTGACTAAGCATAAGAGTAATTTTTACATAAAATCTGTCGCTGCTCTTATACCTCTGTCATTAAAGTTAATAAAATCAAAACACAGTGAGAAGTGAAAGGTCTCCTGTTGACTGTGTACATTTGTGTTATAGACCTACATTGCTGTCAAAACATTGTGACGTATTAAAAAAACAAAGTTAAGTAACCGGAAAAGTAGTACTTAAGCAGGGTGTAAAACAAAGTACAGCTCTGACGTCATAACAGTACAGTCGTCTTTGAAAGGGATTGTACTGATCAAATGGATATTGAAATGAATGCAAAAGATCTGCTTCCTTAAAAGGTATATTTTCTTTAATTAGTGGAGCTTTCTGCGGTTTTATGACGCAGCTTCTTATAATTAGCTACTAATTAGGTGTCATTAATTATTTTTTTTTCAAATAGTAGAGGCGGTAATTGCATCTTCTGGAAGGTATTGAGTATTAATAATAAAAATAAATAATATAAAAAAAAAGTATGAACCTCTGTTAGCCACCGTAGTTTCGACGTTTTTAATGGTTCAAATACTTGATAAGTATTTCAAATATTTTTTTATATTTGTATTATAGACTAACTGGCCCGTCCGCAAAATGGATGGGTCATATGACCCATAAAACAACTTATTGTTTTATGGGTCATATGACCCACATGGAACTAAATTTTAACTGGCTGCTGGTGAGAAATCTAAATTTCAGGTAGTCAGAAAGTACATTTTGGACATATTTTTTTGTACGGCAAGTTAACCATCAATTAAGAAAAATAATAAGAAAGCTCGCAGTGCCGTAAAAATGGTACGCCACAAAGCCAGCATTTTTTTTTGGACAATTTCCAGAGCTTCGGTCATTTGATTCTGTACGACATCAGTTTCATAATGATTCAGTACAGATTCTTATCCATTATTCCGCAATGCAGTAACTTTTGGGTACGGTACACCATATCCAACAGTTACTGACTCGTATTAGGACACTTCTTTATTTTTACTCTAATAACATTTCTTTCGTAGCTATTTTTGGGCACTAAATTTTAGATTTGATTGTCAAATATAATTTTTTGCGTATTGAAATAAATTTCCCAAAAAGTTTGTTACGTAAGCATGGCATTTAAAACCTTTCTAAATTCATACGCGCAAGGCGCGATAACACGGTATATCGTGAAAAATCTGTTTTCCGGCACACACTCTTCTGAGATAAAAAAAAATCTTTTACAGGTAAAAGGACAATGTAATTTCTGTTACAGTTGCGTGTACCCCTACGTCAAACACTGCGCCCGCGCGACCTCACGATAATCATCAACAAGCGACACCTGAAAGTCGGCATCAAGGGCCAGCCCTTAATCATTGATGGAGAACTGGACGCCGATGTTAAGATTGAGGAGTCCACGTGGGTGCTGCAGGATGGAAGGAATATACTCGTCAACTTGGAGAAGGTTAGTTGTCTGGATTATGGCAATTGGTAAAGATAACCAAATATTGTAATTTCTGAGGATTATTTGCGCCAATTTGGGTTAAGGGTAACCCAGTGTAGTTATATTTTGTCATTTATATCCGAGACTAAAAGAGAATGAGCATGAACTAGTTTAAATTAACATTTTGAATCGACTTTCTGCGTATGTCCTAACTGCTAAGCGAATAATGTTTTTTGTTACTTAAGCTCATGCCTTCTTAAAAGTAAATCAATTACCAAGTGTAGTCCAGAACACAAACTTATTGTTCAAACTGGAATCTTAATACCAGATGAAAATGTTTTGCGGGCAGTCACTGTCTTAATGTGTTCTTTGGTAAGTGTAGAATACACTTAATAGTTAATAGTTTGCACAATAAAACTTAAAACATAATAATACACTTAATATTGAAAAGAATCCGCATATTAAATTAATAAATACCTGTGTTTTATGTACATATTAATTGAAAACGCCTAACGCCGCGACCTCTGTCTGCCCATGAAGGCCGACCGACTGTTCGGTATCCCAAAACATTTTATTATTTAAATTATCAAGATTTTAATAAAAATGTGGCTTTTGTTGTACAAGTTAATGTGTGCATTACCAAGACATGCAGCCAACGAACCTCTGAGCGGGATGGTCTCGTTGCTCTATCAGGCCAGAGCCTTAATTACTATATACTATAAGAGGTCACCCTGTGGTCGAAATTCGACCAAAAATATTTAAATTCATCGTATAGAGGAGCTTTAAACAGATTATCTATTCTAAATTCAATTACAGATTTCAATTTGGCATAAAGATCCCGTTACCAAGCCAATCAATTTTATTAAAAAAACGCAAAACTTTAACCATAAACAAAAGAATATTTCGTGTATGATTATCGTGTCATGTCAAATATTGTAGCGTGCGTAGCGTTTTATTTATTAAAAATATGCCTTGCCACGCTCTTCCTCCGTATAAACTATAACTGGGCGAAATTTAATGCCTTTACATCTACGCGTCCTTCGTAAAAAAGCCCTTCAAAAGTTTTCCTCTCACGTTTTAATATATAGATGTGGTTTTGAATCGACTTCAAAATAGCACGATTCAGAAACTACTGTGTCCGCAGCAATTAAAAATAATTTAAAACAAAAAATAAAAACCGACTTCCCCAGCAAAAAAAAAATTAGATGAACTAAAAAGTAATAAATTATTCTTATTATATGTTAGTGCCTTATAAGGATTGGATCAAAGAAATTGTTAAAGCTGATTAGTAGTAGGTAGTTGTGACTAATCTGTAAGTCAGTTGTAAATAATTCTATCAAAGTGTATATCCCTAAATCGATTTTTATGGATACCGTTTATCAGATTACCATTTTCGAAAACAAGGTTCTACCAAATTATGATTAAGCAACCGACGTCGAAATTGTAATCAAAAACGCCCAATTTGATGTCAAAGACCAGAGGAACTACCAATTAATTGGGTCATTATGTAATGGTGTTGGTGCGTAGCATAATAATAGCGAAAAAAACATATACGGTCGAATTGAGAAACCTCCTTTTTTAGAAGTCGGTTAAAAATTGTGTATCTTTCAGGTGAACAAAATGAACTGGTGGAGCAGGCTCGTGACGACAGATCCAGAGATTTCCACAAAGAAAATAAATCCAGGTTAGTATTCTGCATAGGCAGAAGCTATTTCACTCAAAGATTTTTTGAAATCCTTTTTTGGACCATCAGAGCCTTTTTATCGCTCCTTTATAGCATCACCGAAAAAAATATATTGTAGTGTATTAATCTCCTTTATTTAGAGGCTGAGCTAAATAAAATGTGCAACGTAATATATTCAGTACATATCTATCTATTATAAAATATGCAAAAGTGTCTGTCTGTCTGTTACCTCTTTACGCACAAGCCGCATGACGGATTTTGCTGAAATTTAGTATGGAAATACTTTGAGTGGGAACCTCATAGGATACTTTTATCCCGAAAAAATGTACGGTTCCCACGCGCTAAACGAATTTCGCAGCAACGAAGTAGCGGGCATCATCTAGTCTACTATAAAATGTTAAATATCGAATAAAAAAATAAAATTTTGTGGAATTTCTCGTAATTTTATAGACATGTTTATTTGGAGTTGTTGGACAAGAATATTCTTTATGTATATTTCACACAAAAAAGTTACGTTAGGTCAATGTCGGCGTCGCTGGCAGATCCAAGTATTTCGGTCGTTAATATTACATCAGTTTCTAGAACGATCGTGAATATCAATTGATGTACCTGATTGATATAATCGAGTTTTCGGCGACAACTACTAGTATTATTAGGCCACCAAATATGTTAATTTTTCGAAAAGAATTGATACTTTTTATGTGCTATAATGTACGAAAGTATGTATGAAAAGTTTCGAGGTATTGATTTCAACGAAGGATTGATTTTCGTTTTACTGTTGACTAATCCTTAAAATTGTATTTAAAAATATAAGCATTTCGTTCTGTGTGGGTTGGAGAAAATTGCAGAAGACAATGTCTCGTCTGCACTTTCCTCTAATGAGTTACGATTTTAATTAACCATGCATATAGAAACAGTATAAAAATAAATAACCTCTTTGTTGGGTTAAATATGTTAACGTTGATTTTTTTAAATGTTTTTGTTTTTTTTTTTTCATACTTCCCTTGATCAATTCAAGTCCTCATCTAAGATTTTCCTTGTTTTATCAAAAGGCCAAGTTTTTAACAACTCTTCTTCGTCTTATTTGACAACAGATATTTTAATTGCAAATAATTCCATACTAATGTTAATAAATAGAAATCTGTTTATGTGACTATATCTATGACTGCTTTACCCTTAAACCGCTTAGCTGCTTATGGTTTATATTTATTAAATTTAGTATGGAAATAGATACTTGTGAGTCCCGAGTTCCGAAAAAGGACTTATTAGGACACTTTCCCGAAAAAAATACGCACCTGGAGTTAAGTGCAGTTTTTAGTATTATTGTGATAATTACTCAGATTGTCAGATTGTTATGGTCAGTTTTTTGTTCCAATTAGTGCAGTGTTGTCCAGTCCAGTGCTGTTTGTATCAGAATAATGTAAACGGCTACTTCAATGCACAGAAAGAACTAATAAGTATTTGTGTTACACAGGTTAATTAAGGTACAGACACGAATCATTTACCCCTTATTAAAATATTTAAACATTGTTTAGCTAAACAAGATTCGCTGTCCTTTCTGTCCTGTGACGTTTTCAATATTCTAGAAAGGGACTGAGAATCTTAGTTAGCTAAACTCTGTTTAAATATTTAAATGAATAAGGGGGTTAATATGAATATTATTTTTAATATGAATATTAACTCCCTGAAGCTGAAGGCTAGCTGAAGCCCTCAGGCGCGTTGTTTCTGTACACACACGTTTTTTTTTAGTTAATTAAAGATTTTTTGACAAATTAAAGATAAATTTAGAAATATCAATGATATTTCTAAATTTATCTTCAATTTATTATTACACATACAGCATCTTTAACTTAAAAAATAATTCTAAGTTTCGCAGTAGCTTCACTGGTAATATTTTAATAATTATTAATTATTATTGAGGTAGTTTACCTATATATTCGCACTATTTACGATTATGTCTGATCGGGTGTTGTTAATGAAAATGGTAATAATTCTTGGTCAGTAATGATAATTATATTACTAACAATCTGCGACCACGTTGCTAGGTCGCAGAGTGTCATGATAGAACAACGGCCTTGACCGTACATTCAGAGCTTCGAACTTCTCCCCTTACTAACAGAAAATACTAATAATATAATGTACAATTAATAAAACCACGACAAAAGAATTTCTCTGTATAGTGTTACGGTAACAAGCTTAATCTTATCAAATGTCACTTATGGAGAGTTTTCCCTAGGCATTGTATAGATAACCCGACTATACACATTGCCGGTAACATATACATAAAATCATTCATCTTAAGCGACTAGTTTCGTAGTTAATCAAATTTTATCCAAAAAAATCGATGTCAACGGTATTTTTTTTTTCTGATGAACTATAAAATTAAACCTACCCCGCTGTCCCAAGTATACCTCTTAAATTGGTTTCGATCCAAAAAATGGAACAAAATAAAATTTTAACACGGAATACTATTATATATTCTGCCCATGGATCATCAATGAATTCTGGATCTCTTTCTTTCCAGAACCTTCTAAACTGTCAGATTTGGACGGCGAGACACGCGGACTTGTTGAGAAGATGATGTACGACCAGCGACAGAAAGAAATGGGGCTTCCCACCAGCGACGAACAGAAAAAACAAGATGTGTTGAAGAAGTAAGTGAAAGGGGATTTGCTTTATTAAACAAACGAGCGAACTGGTCGCCTGATGGAAAGCAACTACTATCGCTCATGGACAATATAAGAGTTGCAGGTGCGTTGCCGGCCTTTATTTTTGAGAACATCAAAAGAGTTGAAGGATGTTCTAATTACAAACTAGAGCCCTGTTTCAGCACTGGTAAGCCCATGATTTTTGCAAAAATATTAACCCCCTGTCAAAAAATTGGTCATTTCTTTCAATTGCGTTCAAATGTTCTATACATTTGACCGCGATTGAAAGAAATGATCAATAGTATATGTATAGATACCACCTCTTTTGACTATCTTGTAGTGAGAAACATACATCTACGTACTACTCAGTGATAAGTCCTGTTATTAAAATTTAATTTTTGTATAACATCTTCATTTTTTACAGATTTATGGAACAACATCCTGAGATGGACTTCTCGAAATGCAAATTCAACTGATCAGATCTCACTGCTATGTGGATTGCACATATTAATTTAAATATTTATTCACTGAGGAGGAATAAATACTATGTACCTAATTCCATTCAGTTGCTTCTGGATAGATTTTTTTATTGTGATGCCGGATAAGTGGGACATTCAACTTATTCAAACAAGAATAAAATTTATTATCTAGCAGAATACACTCATAGTAATTTTACACTATACACTTATGTTTCATGTTAACTATAGTGATGTCAACTTTACAAGACAATGTCTGTTTAGTTTACATTGTATTTCCAATAAAACAAAATAAAGTGTTGAAAATTATAATAGTCTTTAATTCTAAAATATTTTTTATACCTATAAGGTAACTTTTTTGCGTCATCATAATTAACTATGTTATCAATTGTTTAGCCAATAATTTGCATTTTACCGTACCTTTTTTTTCACAAAACCTACTCGGAACGCAGAGTCTTTGTCATCACACTCTGACATTAGCAATAAGTCAATGCTAAACTAAACAATGCTTATAAGTTTCTTTTTTACCAGCCTTATTTTCAGAAGTTATTCTACTTCTAATTCCTGTCTTTTGTTTCTGGTGAGCAATAAGTTTCTGTTGGAACATTGATCTTAAGGCATATCCCTCTTCCATTTGATAATAAAGAAAATTCTAAATAAAAGTCAATGCTAAACTACTTATACTAACTACAATGTTTTTTTAATCTGCTCTATTTCCAGAAGTTTTTTTTGTTTTTCCAAATGAAGTAACTCTACTTCTAATTCCTGTTTTTGTTTCTGGTGAGCAATTAGCTGCCTTTGAAACATTAATTTTAGGGAATATTCCTCTTCCATTAGAGCTCTCTGACGTTCTTTCATTTTCCTGTTTAGTTCAACAACTGCTGCTTCACTTTGTCGAAGTGATTCGCTATCAATATTGTTTTCTATAACAGCCTTCTGATGTGCATTAGTTTTCCTGTTTGGTTTGACAACTGTTTCTTCACTTTGTGGAAATGATTCACTATCAACATTGTTTTCATCTACAGTTTGATAAGCTGCACAATATAAACCGTTTTCATCTACAGATAAATCTGTTGCACAATATTCCAATACTTTTACGTTTTGAAAAGGTGAGGGAGGTGGTGATCGCTCTCCATTACTATCACCCTGTAGAGCTCTTCTGAGTTTTGACGTTTTTTTTGAGCCCATTTTGGTTCGTCTCCAGAAACCTTTCAATTGTTCTATATCTCTGGGTTTTCCAGTAAATTCCTTAAGTCTACAACAAAAATGATTTCATTGTTATAGATTGCAATTTTTACAGGTGATAATAGGTTGTCACTACAACAACTAATTCTAAAAACAAATGAATATTAAGGAAATACAGGAAACTTTATTTTTTGCCAGTTTTTTGTCATTTGCTAATAGTTATTAGACAGTTTCACCGCATAAGGGGTAGAGGTAGTAAGATTTGTTTCAAATACTTGTTAATCTACTTTAATTGACTATAGATGACGCTATTGTTTGCTGTAGCTGTATAATGTTAAATTAATTATTTTCTCATTTTTGCTATATACATATTTATAAAGTATGCTACCAAACCCTTTACAGGCTTAAGACAAACTCACACCACAGTACAAAACACGCCAGTTTTTAGTTTGAAAAATGTTTTTAAAAATTTTTAAACAAGCTGGTGTTAGGAAATAGTTTATTTACTTATTTTGATAAGGATTAATTTGTAGGTATTACAATTAGCATGGTCAGATTTTACTTAAAACTTCAATCAACTTATGAACATTTTTAAATGTGCAATACTAATATAATGTGAAAGGTTCTTTTCATAATAATATATTTCATAAAAATATATACTTTAATATTATAGAATATTTTTTGTTCTATTATTATCAACCTTTTCTACAGCATAATATGTTAATAAGTATAAGGTATAAAAGATAGCCTAAAAGTTTTTTACTAATTACCCTTTGGGTTTAATAATCAAGGTGTTAATAATGATTCATATTACTTTCTAAGCAATATTAATAAACCCCATGTCAGTGATATTGCAGCATTCTAATGTTTCTTCATAACAAACAAAAAATTCTTTCTTTCTTAATTTTAAGAGTAGATGTTTAGGAGAGTAGATTAAACTTAGTAATTTTTAAGCTTACTTGTTTTGAATGTACTCCCACTCTGATATTTTACGTTTAGTTGAATTGGGGTCCGTTAGTTTGCTGTCTACAATAGGTGCAGACATACGCATGATTTTAAGGAACAGATCCTGAAACAGAAAGTTATGTTATTTACTAAAAAAATTACCCCACAGTATCTAGTCAAATTTGTTTTCTAACTGTTTGAAAAAAGGTTTATTTTTCTGAGATTAAGGATACGTTTTTAAAGGTTGAATGTATAATTTTTCTTTAAATAATTAAATTATGGTAAAACTGCAAATAGTGGTATTATCTAGGGTTTAAAAGTTTGTATATGTTTTAAGTATGAAAAAATATCCACAGCCGAACATGTGAAAACTCTTCGTTTTTGGAAGTAGGTTACAAAATGCCCTAGTTACTAGTACAGGCACATATACTCTTTATTTGTGTACTAGTAACTCAAAATGAGTATTTTAGACTGCATGCTAACCTTTTCTTCTTGAGCCCAGTTTTCACCCCGCCGGCATATTTTTTTTGACGGAATGTCCATTGCTTTTGGTTTAACTAATTGTTATTTGCACCACAGAAATTATTACAATATTATTGTATTTCCAAATCCAAACAAATCCGAAACAAAAAAAGGAAATTGAAATTATATTCCTACTACTTCTTCTTTTTGTTTTTTTTTATAATATGTCACTACGGCTATATAACCATTGCCAGTGTCAAGTAAAGGCGGGAAAACAATTTTTAGCAACGTTTAACATAATATCGTCAAGTCCAAAGTCTAGACTCTAGTCATTAGTCAAGTCAAGGTAAATCGTCGGTCAAAGCGTCAAGTAGTCAATTTAGTAAAGTGGCAGACGCTTTGCTAAATTTCGAATGAAGTTTTGGTGGGATACATAAGATAAAACGTTTTTTTTAATTGTATTACTTGCTCACACTTGTTTTTACCCTTTGGGTACGGGACCATAAGAATACAAAATATCTGACAGGAGTTTTTGGGGAGACCTAAAAAAGTGATGTGTTTTTGTTTTTCTTTGCTAAATTTGTGTTTTTTCGGGTTTTAATGCGTCATAGTGGTAGAATATCAACCATTAAATATTTGTTATCATGCATAAGTTTCCCGCCTTTACGTGACACTGGCCATGGTTATAGCCGAAGCGCCATATAAATAAATAAAAAAAGAAGGGAGTTTTGGCGGGGATTTCAGAGAGTGATGTTGTGAGTTAAGAGTTTTGTATTTTTTGTTAAATTTGTGTTATTTCGGTTTTTAATGTGTGGTAATGGTAGAATATCGAATATTAAACATTCGTTGTTATGCACAAGTGTGGACAAGTGATACAAATTCAAGAAACGTG
>JAOTAV010046920.1:0-16904 GCA_026546445.1 Cyclargus thomasi
TTGCAACTTTTTTTAGGTTTCAGCACTGCACACTTTTTCCTGGATCTCTGTACTGTAGTATTTATTTAATTTTTTTTTGTATTTTTTCAAATAAAAAAAAACATTCTGCTCATTTATTGCCATTAAGGCGGAACAAAGTTCGCCGGATCAGCTAGTATTTTATGAAAGTGGAACCAATGGTATTCCACAGGGTTCATTACTTATCTATATTGTTACGGAAGGTTTCAAGATACCAGAATGTACTACAAGTTTCACTCCTTAGACACGGAATGCCACAAGGATCACTTTTTAGTCCACTTCATCTCACCTGTGCAGATGAAGGCTTGCGGCGCGATGCCAGCAATGACGGCGCCACAGTGGTGGCAATGGTTGGCGGCGGTGAGCGCCTGCGCCTGCAGGTGATGGCCGCGGACTATGAACTGGGGAACAAAAAATCATTTAGATATACGAACTTGTAAAAAATAGATATGTATCATCATTCTAAGAGTTACCCAGACGTTATATAATGATATGTTAATAATAGTTATTCTCAAGATAGCAGAATACAGTGCGAGTATTTTTTTACATAGCTTCAAAATGAGAAAGATCAGTGACCGCTCGTGCTACCTTCACTCGTTTTGACTATATATTAACTTCACTTTTGTCAAATAGACCTACTTCAATTGTCCTTATAGCTCTGTAGTCTGTACTCACCGGCTGCGGGTGCTGCTTGGCTAGCTGCTTCACGCGCTGCTTGTACGGCTTATCGCGCTGCAGGAAAGTCGCCCGCGTGCCGCCTCCCACCGCCGCCGCTACTGACGCCGGCCTAGAATAAATCATTATTATTTTAGTTATTGTTATCATTATCAACTTTGTGTGAGTCATTATTGATATCTTCATCGTCATTATTATTATGAGCAAGTACTTGTATAGATGTTTCTTTACTCGCAAATCTTTACTCTTTGAGGATAGTTTGTAGAGCTAGCTAAGTGAGAATTGTGATCGTGTCCAAAATGTAAGAGGACAAAGAACCGAAAAAATGGAGTTATAGAGTCTCGAGGTCTCAGGTTTATAAATATTTTAGAAATAATTATAGTACGTGGCTCTTACTGAAAACCGGCGTTGTAAACTGTGTTTGCAACACATGCTGTGTAGGGGCCAATTTGGTAACACTCAATATTGAAATGTTTTTATTTTTTTTTTTACTCTGAATGTATGTTTTACGAAATAAAGTTAATTTCTTTCTTTCTTTCTTTTCACGTATCGCGCCGAAACCGTACATATTTTCTCCTTACAAGCAGTCAGACGATTCCAAACGAATGATCTCGATATATAACATGGGTTTCCTCACGTTGTTTTCCATTTTCCTTATAAAACACAAAGTTTATAGATATTTCGTTATTTACGTTATAGCAAAGTATTATTCTCACTTTTTCTTCTTCTTTAAAGTCTTCGGTGACTGCCACCATCTCCTTCTCACTTCTCTTGCGTCAATTTCAGAAATTTCGGTCACCATGACTATACCACACAACACGAACTAACTGCTAAAACCCTACTGGAGTTATGTTTTCCTGGTACTCAATATGATAAGCCAATGACTAATAATAAGTTATGTTGGGTATTTCATGGAAAATATATATTTTTTTAATGTTTAGAAGCAAAAACTTACAAAAAATACAGACACAAATAGTTAAAAAATGTTGTCTTTATCAGATATGCTGGCTTTTCAACCCCCATTTAACCCCCTCGGGGGCAGAATTTACCAAAAACATTTTTTTAGCAGATGCCTACGTCATAACATCTACCATGTCAAATTTAAGCCTGATACGTTTCTAGGGTTCCGTACCCAAAGGGTAAAAACGGGACTAGACATCGATGTCTGTCCGTCTCTCCGTCTAACAGTCTCAAGAACGGCTAGCTAGCTATTAAGCTAGAGAGCTGAAATTTTCATAGATAGTGTATTTGTGTTGCCGCTATAAAAACAAATACTAAAACCAAAATAAATTTAATAAATATGTGGGGTTCTCATACAAGAAACGTGATTTTTTTGGTATTTTTTGCTCGATATCAATAATAGCAACAGGCAGGCACTTGAAATTTACATAAAATACTTAGTTGTATTTAAACTTCTCTAATCACTAATAACATTTAAATAAATTTATTAATCAACATGGGCTCTAACACAAAAAGCACAATTTTTACCTATGTTTGCTCTAATATGGTACGGAACCTTTCGTGCGCGAGTCCAACTCACACTTGACTGATTTTTTAAATCACATACATTTTATACCAACACATACACATTAAAAAAAATGCACAGTTCCTTAGTGTTACACGTTTAAACCACAAATACTATCAGGAACACTGATTTGAACATACAAATTATTAAGTTATAATAACTCAAACGATTATAAATAACTTTTTTGCCTACAACTTTCAACATCTGTTAATCACATGTCATTCACTAAGTATATTTAGTCATTCAAAATTAGTATTCACTTTCATTACATTTCAATTGTATCTGAACTAAATGCTTCACTAGAAAAAGTTATCTTAAAATTTTAACATCAGCTACCCGCTTTATAAAAAAAAATCGCGCGGGATATTTAAAAAAAAATCTGAGGTTCATATTTTTTATTCTTCTTTAATTTGTTTAAATCTTGAACGTAGTATTTTTCTTTCTGTAAATACTTTAATTCTATCTCTTAAATTAAAAAAAAAATTAATGTCTTTTCAACTTTAAAACGAATAATCTTTTAAAGACACAAAAATACGTCCATCTGTGTTTAGGCGATGTCGCACAATGACGAAAATTTTAAAAGTAGCCTTACGTTATGTAGATCTTATGTCAATAGACATAAGGTTCATAATATTGATAAGCAAAAGATTTATCTTTATCATTTCCACACCTTTCTTGACAAAAATGCTTATAAATATGTCGACATTAGGTCAAGGTGTCATAAGATGATAAGTGACTTCATCCATACTCATATCAGAAATAATGCCAAAGTGATCTGTCTGTTAGCTCTTTGAGCTCAAAACACTAAACAGATTCAAGTGGAATTTGGAATACAGGGTGTACCAATTTATAATAAAGCTAGCTTTCGTCCGCGACTACGTTCGCGTGAAACTTCATAAATTATCCCGTTCTTATAATATTTTTACCCGACTGCGCCATAAGGAGGGTAATGTATTTTGATTACTGCTCGGCTCCCCGTGCATTAGTCGTACCGTGATGTTATAAAGCCTATATTCTTCCTCGATAAATGAACTAACAACCTAACGATAATTTTTCAATTTCGGCCAGTTTCTGAGATAAGCGCGTTCAAACAAACTCTTCAGTTTTATATTATTAGTATAGAAGTTTGAATACATTTATCGCCCCCGTGGTCTAGTAGTACAGAGCTCGGCTCTTGACCCGGAGGTTGTGGGTTCGATTCCCGCGTTGGAAACGTATTATTTCCAAGTTCGGTTAGGACAATGCAGACTGATCACCTGATTGTCTAACAAGATGATCCATGCGTATACTGTGGTCCTGTGTACTGCGCACACACTTGGGCACTATAAAATTACTCCTGCGTAACAGGTCTATGAAACCGGCCACCATCACCGAAACCGGCGTGTGTGAGTTATTATTATAGTTCATTATGAAAATGACCGTGCTAAAAGAATAACCTTTTTTAACTTTTGTACGAGAAAAGTCATGACGCTGAAGCACTGTCCATACGTACCGACAAAACAACGTTAGCTCTATCAGCGTTGCTACTTATACAGTTAGCTCTATATAAAAGATTTGTACACAATTTTGTTAGTTACACCCTTTTTTATGATATACAGGGGGCGAGCGAGCAGACGGGTTACCTGATGGACGGCAACTGCCGTCGCCCATGGGCACTCGTGACATCCGAAGAGTCTCAAGGGCTTTGCCGGCCTTTATGAGGGAATAGGAATAGGGATTGGGGGATGAGGGAAGTTGGGCCACCGGTAAACTCAATCACTGAACGAAACACAGCACAACGTCGTTTCACGCCAGTATTGCTGTGAGGCCGTGGAATAACTCTGGTCGAGCCGGCCTACTCGAGCCGACGACGGCTCTCCCACGGCAATAAACATCCGTATTATGTACTTGAGATCGGAAGATGTCTCATCGGTACACGCCTCCACCGGGGTTCGAACCATCACCCTCTCGAGTGCGAACCAAAGGTCTCACCCACTAGACCACGGACGCTCTAAATAACTCTGTATAGAGTTACTTAAAGCTGTGAAGGTAGCAGATAAGAAGCAATTTATTTAGTTTTAAAAAAAGTTACACTTTCGGCGCACCTAATTTTCCAGTGAAGTCTATACAGAAAACTCTAACAATAAACATATATCATCACTTGTCACATCTATACTAATAATATAAAGCTGAAGAGTTTGATCGTATGTTCGAACGCGCTAATCTCAGGAACTGCTGGCCGGAATTAAAAAGTTATTTTTGTGTTGGTTAGTCCATTTGTATAGTTTCATATGGACGTAGTCGCGGTCAATAGATAGTCCTCTAAAAACGCCGCGTGCGATGCGGCCCATCACAATATGTACTAACCTGCAACCCAAACACAGCGCGGCCGCAGACACAGCAGCCAGGAGCGCAGCATGCGTGTCCACCGGCTGCGCGGGAGGGGCCGCAAGAGCGGTCAGGCGACCCGTCATAAGTCGCTCCACCACTATTTGTTCCTGTGAAGAAATACACCTTAAGTACACGAGTGCATAGAGTGGAAAATTGTATAACACCTGCAGTGTAAATTAAACCTTAGTGCAAAAAGAATAGAGCTCAAAATTAAATCGATCCTGATGGAAAATTTGAACCTTATGACATTAATGTTTTAAGGCTGAAAATGTAATGGCAATCATATGTGACAATCTCGAATGAGGCGGTCCTACTATCCTCTATCTTCTCAATGTAGGAGCGCTACTTGTGTAGCTTTGCCATACAAAATTCGACCTTAAAACACCTAACAAAGTCCATAATCACCTGCTGCCGGTCGCGAACGCATCTCTTCAGCACGTCGTCAGTCGGCCCGTACAGAGCTCCCAAACCCGCTCGTCGCTTGAGCTGGAAGTCTGACAGCTGTCGAGCCAGCTCGTCTTTGGCGAGTCGACGAGCCTTCCGGAAGACGTTCCTCAGGAGCTCCTCCTTGTCGTGCTCTGTAAAAAATTAATAAATAGTTATCGTGAAATTACATCACGGAATGCCAGTTCACATCTTCCGGCTCCGTCATCAGATCAGGCTTACAGTGGTTACTACGTAAATTTTCAGTATGACAATTTTAGTTCCGCGTGTGACCGCTAGAGGCGCTGTAAAAGCCATACTAAAAATTCACGTGCTCGCTATCGAGTAGGTATCGACAAATACTTTTGCTACAAACTCATGTTGCCATGTTTATCTGATATATATTTTTTTTTTGTTCGGAAGAGTAACCAACGTCATTTTCACTACAATATTAATAAGGATAAACTTAAACTAACTCACCATTGACAAGGACGTGATCAATTTCGTTCGCCATGTTTTCATCTACACCGTTCAGTTGAAGCACCTGGAAAAAAAGGCAATTATTATTTCGATAAACATACAATCTATTATTTTAAGAATAAGTCGGGAATGAAATTTTTTTTTATTAAAAATATGCTGTCAATCGTCTGATATGGTATTTTGGGTTCCACAGAATACCAGGGATCGCGGTGCAGGCATCCTCTACCGCGATCATAACCTGAGTGGAATCCTTTTTGACATCTTCGCATCACTTACATTCAATATATTTTTTTTTCTTGTTTTCCTCTTTTATTTATTTATGCTATAATGTTCTTTCATTTGTATATTGTATTCGTGTACTTGTAGTGTGGTGTAAAGTATGTCAAATAAATGTTTTATTATTATTAAAATTCGGCTTAATTTTTAGTTAATAAACCTATGACTTCGGTGTCTGTCTGTCAGTCCGTCTGTCTGCCTCCATGCTGTATGTCAAGAACGGTAATAGCTAGAGAGTTGAAATTTTCACAGAATATGTATTTCTGTTGCCAGTATGATATTATAAACAAAATAAATTGAATGTTTAAAGCGACTTCCAATACAAAAAAAAAACATATTTTATGGCAGTTTTTTTTTCTTTTAAAACTAGATGGCGCTACTAGTACCTCTGCATCGGGCTATCGCTAGAATGTCATAATCAGTTGTTATATTTTTAAACTTCTAGAACAAGTGTTCTCAATTTTTTGCTCTCTACTGGTACGGAATCCTTCGTGCGCGAGTCCAACTCACACGTGGCCAGTTTTTTGTATAATATGAAAGACCAAATGACGGAGGTCCGTCAACTGGATCTCTTTCAATTTCCCCCCTTTATACATCTGTCCCTGTCTGTCTGTACATCTTTACATATAAATATGGTATCTGTCCCTGTCTCTACATCAGTCTCTATTTATACATCAGTCTCTGTCTCTACATCTGTCCCTGTCTCCGTCTCTACATCTGTCCCTGTCCCTATCTATACATCTGCTCCTGTCTATACATCTCTCTGTCTCTGTGTCCCTGTTTATACATCTGGTCCTGTGTAGTGTGTGAGCATGTCATTATATAAACATGGTAAGATGGTATGTGTGATGTGACAGTTACTGTCTCTCAGAGTTGAATTAGTCAGTAATAAAGCAGATTCTAATCGAGATGGTTGTTTGGCATCTCTCCCCTGTGGGCACAACCTCACACCTGTGCGTACATCTATCTGTCTGTCAGTACTCACGGCGTTGGGCATCAAGAAGGTTGACTGTATCTCGTAAGCCCATCGCCTCAGCGTGATGAGGGGAACTCCTATTACCGCCCGATAGCTCTCGGTCAGCACAAGAAGTAGAGCGGCGCACGCTGACCTGCGGAAGACGAGAAAAACAAAAAAAACCGTCAGACACTTGCCCGGCTAAGATACACCAACGTGATATCCCTCTCTCTCGAGCGTAGCCATCATTATACCCTAAATTATCTGTCGAGAGACAAATTTCTTGTTCGTAGACTAGCATCGAAAAGCCATAGGTTCTTCTCATAATATAAAAATTTCGACAAAAATGTGTTGTCACTTAAGGGTTCATACTAAACTAGGACAGATTAAAAAACACAAAAATTATCTCTAATTTTGTCAACTGACAAGAGGAAAAGAGTGTGTCCTAACATGACATAGTCTTTTTTCGTCAATAGAGATAAAGAGATAAACCGGTAAACGTCAACATTTTCTCCAGTTCTGCCCGGGTAAGATATGCCATCATAGCCGGGCAGAAGCCTCCAACCCCTATTCCTTCAATTAAGCGAAATTACCGCTTAAAAGTTGATACCTCCAATTCGTCTACTTCTATCAAGTTTAATCGGTTAATTTTCTCCGGTCTGGTTTTTCGGGTCGAGACAAGCTTGGTAAATGTGCAATATTCCATCAGATGTCACATATCGAATTTTAAAATGGCGCGTTCGGCTCGTTCTGTTCTGATAGACATGAATTCACCATAAGGCGGGCTTTTCATCTCCCCCAGCCACTGATCTCCTCTCCGTCCCTAACTACTGACCTCCTCTCGCCCAGCAGCCAGTTGATGAGCACCGCCATCCTCGCGCGGGAGTCACGGACAGATCGCAGGTTCGAGAACAACCCCGAATACGTCGAGTTGTCCTGAAACGTGACAAGTTTGTTGTGGAATAAAGTTTTCTACGTCGGCATTAAAGCGTACAGAAAAGACGTTGTATTGATTTCTATGACATCATCGCATAGATCATAGAGAGACACCTAGATCGGTTTCTCTGCGCCTGACACCAGTATTTATGCTGATGGCGAGCTTTGAATAAAAAAATAAATGTCTAGTTAAACTTTTTCTTAGACATAGTTAAACTTTTTTAACTATGTTAACTATGTATCTCAAGAACGGTAGCTAGAGAGTTGAAACTTTCACAGAATATGTATTACTGTTGCTGCTGTAACAACTAATACTAAAAATAAATTAAATATTTCAGAGTAGTTCTAGTATGCATACACAATTATAAAAAAACTTTTTGTTATTTGGATAATAAAATAATACATAGATTGATAAATTCAGCGTAGCTCAGCGGTTAAGTTACTTGTGTAAAGCGCCGATCGGCTAAGAGGCGATGGATCAAATCTCATGAATGATATTTTAGTTTAACAATGTTTTTGTTTATATTTCTGTTAAAAATAACTTAAATCTATAACTTTTTTATAAATTTATAACTGATATGAATTTTTAATTTTTTTAACATTTAGAAATACGTTTTCCTAATTGTTTGCTCTGTACTGGTACGGAACCCTTCGTGCGCGAGTTCAACTCGCACTTGGTCGGGTTTTTTTTTGTATATTTTTATACGGCGTTACGGGCGTTATAACGCATATAGCAGAAGCAAGCAAGTATTTTTTTTCATAATAAAAAACTAACTCGGTAAAAGTCCCAATCCCCACTTAAATTCGCTGGTGCGAGCCAACATGATACTCACGGACGCCGGAGAGTCGTCTTCCTCCATGGATATGATGGCTCTCTGCGGGTCCCCACATGGCTGGAAGCAAAATAAATATTTTTTTTTACATACAGCTTAGTGGTACAACTAACGAAATCACAGTGACCCGACATAGAAGAGTTTACGAAACTGATTCACGTAATAACGGAGACATGTCGCACTCGCGTGTGACAGTATTAATCTGTATGTACCCCTCCGGAGGGGCACATCACCATAAAAAAAAACTTGCATGTGAGGACATGCAAGTTTTTTTTTTTATTTAAAAATATATTTTTAATGTTTTCGTATATATTTTTCAAAGTTTTTTTTTTTTAATATTTAAATAAATGTTTTGACATTTATCTCGAGGAGCAAATCAGTAAGGCGACATATGCGAGTGGTGACCGACGAGCGCGAGTCAAAATCTCACTTTAAAAAAAAATGAGTAAACAAAAAAGGACAGGTGTAATAAAATGTTTGACCGCGTGCGTACAGTAAAAATCTATATTATTTACTTATTTATACCTAAATTTTATTTTTGTAACTGATATATGCAGAATAAAGGCTTATATAATATAATATGAATACTTGCAACATCAAAAGAGTCGCAAGAAGTGTATGAAATTGGGTGTCTGGTAACTAACTAGTTTTTAAAATTCTACCCCTAAGGGGGTGAAATAGGGGTTGAAACTTTTTATGAAAGTTCGTTATTCGTTCAGTTAAAGACATGAAATTTTATTTCTGGGCTACTGATTTGAAATAAATGGATACACGTTTAGGCATTTTTTGAAATTCCACCCCTAAGGGGGTGAAAAAGGTTCAATCTACGAAAGTGCGTCATACCTTAAGTTGGAGACCTGAGATTTTGCTTTCTGAGCTGCTGATTCAAAATTAATAAATACGTGTTCAAGAGTTTTTTGAAATTCTACCCCTAAGAGGTGAAAATGGGGTTGAAATGTTTATATGAAAATACTTCTTTATGCGAGCGAAGCCGCGGGAAAAGGCTAGATCAAAATAAAAGAAAATTATTACCTGGTGAGGGTATGGCGGGGGAGGGGTACCAGGCGGCCGCTCGGCAACTGCTGTTAAAAAAAAGAAAAAAAATATTAAAAAACACTACTAAAGGATACTCATCAGTACTTAATCGTGACGACCTATGTGGCTGAGTTGGTAAGCTTAAGCCGGGGATCGCGGGTTTGAATCCCGCCGACGGAACATAGTTTTTTAATAGGAAAGGTCTTAGGTGTGTGTCATATAATAAAAATCTTGAATATGTGTAAAATTATTAAATATATTTCGGTTGTTATTGTCTAGCACCTGTCCCTCGGTTACTTGGGCCAGACTGATGCCGTGTGAAGCGTCCATAGATATTTATATTTAATCGTAGTCCAAGTCCATTAAAAGACCTTAATTATAAGCCCAAACACAACCATGATACGACATCCCATCATGGAATACTAGTGCCTGTCTTCCAGCATTATCATCAGACCTTCAAACCTTATCACGGTCAAATTACATTACAAGACCTCTCTAAAAAGTTCGAACACGACTATTGATACAGTGGATGCTTTCTTTGGAAAAAAAAAGTAAAATGTCATCTATGATATTTTATGTTTTTTCCAAGAATAATATAGAGGACCTATTGTCATACTTTAAGCGGCCATAACAATGGGGGCTTGGTCGTCTATATTATTCTACATCGAGGGTATTTTTGCCCAAATCTCTCTTCTTGTAAAACTGACAGCTGTCATTGTCAGGGTCACTCACATCGTGTCAAGTCGTCCAGCTGCTCGGGCGAGGACTGGCTCCGCACGTGCAGGATCGGCAGCCCGCTACGGTTGTCCGTCTGAAATACAACAAAATATTACATAGGACCTTTTCGAGGGTGGGTTAAATTAAATACATGCAGATTGTCTTACGCTTTGTACTACGGCGCACACATGCAAACCAGTTACTTACTTAGTTCTATATACTAAGTTTTATCTGATATGTAAATATGCTTGAAGGACAATGACAAAACATTTCGGAAGACGAAAAGACCCACATGCATAAGCTTGTACGCTCTTGTACGTAATAAACTAATACACTTGGTGGTCAAACCTTCACCAGAAATATTTAAAATATTAAGTCCTAGTGAGGACCTATAAAAAAAACTATAATCTGTTCTAAATTCAAACACAGATTTCAATTTGGCATAAGCGTCTAATTACCAAGCCATTAAAATTTATTAAAAAAACATAGACGTCAACCATAAACAATAGAATATTTCGTCTATGATTATCGTGTCACGACAAAACATTGTAGTGTGCTTGTTGTAGTGTGCGTAACGTTTTATTTATTAAAAATATGTAAGATAAAAGCATATTTTTTAAAATAATATCGGTTTTTCACGCTCCTCCTCCATACCAACTAGAAGAAATTTCATGTTTTTACATTTATTTATTTATTTTAATTTTTATATTCTAGTTAAATATTTATCTCTCTAATAATCTCTACTACAATAATACATTACAAAATTACTATACTCGGGTCTTAGACAAAGTATAAGCGACAACGAAGTAATAATTAATAATCCCAAAGGATACTTAGACAAACAATATTCTATAGTTTCGACTGCTAAGCTAGCGAATGCTAGCTGACTAAGAACCTCGTTATAGTTTTGACATTATAATTCATCTAAGCTCCCTTTTTCATAAAAATATTTAAACAGTGTTCAACTAATCAATATTCACAGTCCCTTTTCTGACGTGTGACGTTTTCAATATACCAGACCAGAAAAGGACTTCAAATATTGACTAATTAAACAATGTTTAAAATATTTTTATTAATAAGAGTGAGTTAGCAAGAGTTAAGAATTGAAGGTTACAACATAAAGCCAAATTAAAAAGAAGCGTAGCAATTGAAATTAAGTGGAAAGAAAAACTTAGTGTCAAACTTTTATTGGTAACGGCAACTTTTATGCACCACGGAAGAAATTGAAACAGAGCTTTGACGGACCTGAATCATTTGGTCGGAATATGTCAACTCCTTGGTAAATCGTGATCGTGTTTGACATAGCTTGACCAACTTACTTAGATCCGCAATCTGGCTCCGTTTCAACTTCCCTGGTTGTATCATCTATACCTTGTATATGGACGCTGTCAAGCATTTGTGTGCTATCCAATAAAACTCAGATTTTGAGTTATGAATGCAAAGTCTGTTTTTTTGTTACACACAAATACAGCGTGTATTTATACTCTTTCGTACTTATGAAGTCGATATTTGACTAACTTCATACGACAAGGGACCATCCACAAGTAGGGGAGAGGGGGTCGATGAACTTAGGCGTTTAGTTGATAATTTATTTAAAGCCAGATCCGTCGGATTAGTGGAAATCCGTACCGGATTCAACCAGATTAAAAATGAGGCCGGATTGCAATCCCTTATTAGAACGCTGCAACATTCAAAGTTGCTATAGACATATTTCTATTTTGAACTTACTTCTCCACAGAATTCTGTATTATTCTTAAAAATCTAAAAGAATAATACTAGATTCGTAACTCAAAATGTGATATGCTGTTGGATAGCACACAGACGCTTAACAGCGTCGATAAATAGAAACTCCATTTTTTTTTACCAATAAAAGTCCAACACTTTTTTACCTGCAGCGGCGGCGGCGGCGCGTTAACTAGCGGATAGCTCAGCTGCATCGCAATCGAATTCGGTTGCGGTTCCAGTTCGTCGAGCGAGTGAGAAGATCGCCTCATCTCCCTCACCCTCGACGTGGACGGCTTAAGCGGGAGAGGGGGGGAGTTGAACCTCTCCGATCTAGGAGGCAAAGGAGGGGGGGTGTTGTCCAGACAAGTCGTGGGCACCATCGGTACGGTATTATTATGGCGCTTCTTGGAATCATCCGAATTCTGCCGGATTAGCGGAGCGTCTTTTCGTTGGCGGAGATTCCGGAGGCTCTGGCCCGTCAGGTTGCTGAGAGACCGCGGTAGTCCGCTCAGAAAGCTCGTGTTCTGGGCGTTCTTCTCCGCCCTCGGCATCTTGGGTGTCGCCGGCTTGGCTTCCGGCTAGAAGGTGCATATAGCCTATGTGTAACTAATACGGTGAAGTGTGATCTAACAGCCGCACTAAGAGACATTTGATGATTATATTATTTAACTTAATGTTTATAGCACAGTTACCATTTCTTTACCAGCAGAACATTATAATGAGTCTTTTTTATTTAGGTATAGTATGGGATGATATGGATACTAAATTTAGGAATACAAACTGCATACCTACATTTTGGAATTGTTATTATGTAACGGATCCGGACACAAAAATTAACAATTAGAATAATCCGTTACTTCGCTACGAAAAGCTTCAGATATGGATATCCCTTAAGAGGAATTTCAACATAACATGTCTTGACTAGTCTCCGACACTATATTTTTATTTCGGATACGGTTACGGATACGAAGCTAATATGCTATGAACATCACATCACTACGCACTTCAAAATAAACGTACCATGAGCAAATACAAACTTAATAAAGAGTTAGAAGGATAATGTCTGGAAACAAATTCTTCTTAAAATTAAAATTTTATTAATCATTAAATATCTGAGTGCGGTAGTGAGCCGCGAAACGAGACACTAAATTGCATTTTATAATTTATATAACTGCGTGCCACGTCTTAAGACTTTGGTCTTTTTAACATGACAGCAGTTTTCAATTTAAACCTTTAAGAAATGTAAAAATTCTAAATCCGACTTTGGCGATGAAAATTTAATACCGTGTCTCGCCTCGTGGCACGGACTATACTAAACATAGTGTGTGTGAAGATAAAAACATCTTGAATGTGTAGAAAATGTAAAATCACATCTATTTTAAAATGTGTCGTGTTGATTTCTACAAGAAAAAAATACTTTAGCAAAAACAAAGTTACCACTGGCAAAACAAGGGCGAATAAAATTAACATACATAGAACATATACACACCCTAAAGTATCACCACTTTGAATACAGGGTGTAGCAAATGTAAGTTATAATACTTAAGGGCTTGTATAGGGATCAGGTACATACCCTAAAATATTACCACTGTTTTTTTACACCCTGTAACAGTATATGTGAATGTACAGACATTCACATATACTGTTACAGGTGACAAAAGCACATAAGCATTATATACCCGACCCTAATTAGTTATTTATTAGTCAAATAAATTAATTTACGCCTTTTATATGAAAGTAACATTATATTTTATGTAGTTGTACATGGACTGGACTAAAGCTAAATATATTTATGTATATGTAACAAAAAGTGATAATATTTAAGGGTGTGTTTTAGTCGCCTGTATGGCGTTTACTGTAAAAGTGCCAGCGCTGAAAGAGTTATTTAGGAAATTTTATCAGAAGTGCCCAAAGTTAAACATTCATAATTAAATTACACAAATAAAGTCAAAATCACCTCTTTTTATACTAATTTTACAGTGAATAATAGGAGACCAACACACACAATAAATATTATAACTTTGTCGCACCCTGTACACAGATCAACTAAGTTGTGCGCGGGGCTCCATGTGTGGGTGAACTTTACACTGACGGCGCCTGCCGCGTCGCTGCCACATGTATGTAAATCGTGTACTCACAAGCGCACGCTCACAGAGCCACGCGCACAACTGAGTTGCACTGTCTTTACTATTCATAAAGCGCACGCAGACAAAGAAACGCGCGCACAACTAAGTTGAACTGTCTATGCTGTCTATTACCTGTGCTGCCGTAATGCTGTCGATCCTCGTCTGCAGGTTACAGCACCGCTGTTCCGCCGCTGCCAGCTCCGCTTGCTTCCTCACGTCTGGGACTTTGAGGAGCTCATCTGGAAAGGAGGTTGAAGGTTACACTTTCGCACGAACGGTTCGTAATATAGAAATCGTTAAAACAAAAATATTTTTACGATAGCGATCTCGGATAATGTATCCTTATACTGGTGAAGTAATTTTTGAAAATACCGGAAAACTTTCAGGAGAAATGCAGGCAAACCGGGAAAATCATTTTACACACACAGCGTTATCTCTGATACCTGGCGTGCACTACAACGGCGCTTGACAGCTACTACTTGTCAGCTAGTCATTTATAAAGAGTTTCGTATATCTGTCTGTCGCCTCTTCACGTCCAAAACACTGAACCAATTTCGTTGAAATTTGGTATGGACATACTTTGAGCCCCGGGGTGGGACACAGGATGCTTTTTATCCAGGAAAATCTACGTTTTCAGCTTGACTGCTAACTTTTTTGATCACGCTCTTAGTTTCAAGCACTGACTACAATATTATGTAGTCCAATCAGTTTCTTGATAGAATTGAAAACTACAAAGTTACAAGCCTTTAAAGTAGTCAGTTAGAAAGAGAGATTAGATATTGGTTGTGACGTCAAAGTCCATAAGCTGCATGCAAAGTTCATACTAAATTACGTTTCGTGAGAAAGGGATGAGTAGAAAACTTAAATCGCTAATATCTTATTCATTTTTTAACAGAATTCAGAGATTTTTTGTCATTCTGTATATCTTTTAGTCCACTATCATAACAATTTGCATTGAATAAATTTTGTTTTATACTCTTATTTCCTATTACGGGCCTTAGCAGTTAGGTTTCGAAAAAGGGTTCCGTTTTTACCCAATGGGTAAAGTACCTAGGTTACGGAACCTTGGGTATGCTAGGATATGTATATTCTGTACTCACTCCTCAGATCCCTGATGTACTTCTGTTCCTGTTCCAGCATCAGACGGAACGTCTGCGCCTTAGACGCCTCCAGCTGACGCTGCTTCTCCGACTGGAAGATGGACAGACAAGCAATTAATCATTTCGTTGTTATAGCTTGACCACAACCTCTGTACGGAACCCCCAGAACGTGGGACGGGGCGGGGGACGAGTAAGAATACTACCGCCATCAGCGTTGACGGCCAGCCAATAGGGTAGCGCGGCCGGTAACCATGGTAACCATGCCCCCTCCCAGCCGTGCCGCGCTCATACTCGAGGTGTAGTGCTTGTTGCCAAATTGCTTTATGTTATTGTAAATGAAGTTTTCTAAGCGCCACGGTATATTATATACAACAGCTGAAATCACGTGGGTTTCGGTCCGGCCGAGCATAATGTCTTGCTAGGTCGGAAGATCTTCCTTTGCGTGCACCACGTATATTCCCTAAAGATGTTTGTGAAATAATCACGCCGAAGCTACTGAACGGATTTTAATGCAATTTGGTGTACAAATACGTCTCTTATCCAATGCACGCCTTCATCATCAACGAAATTAATTCGGCCCGATAAAATGTTACTGTATGTCATACGCGACAGGTGTCATATTGCTCTACGCCACTAGAGGTTGGGGACGACATGTAAACTAGAGCAAATTCGCTTGGTTCAAACCTCTAGCCTAGATCATAAAGTTGCTTTTCATCGGTCCCAAATAATGTCGTCGAAGAAGACGGCGTGCAGTGGACAAACGGCCTTATGGGGGTTCCGCACGGCGTGAACAAACATCACGCAAAGGTGCACTTCGATGCAATCCAAATGGCACCCTCAGTTCATGGCGAGAGAAAAAAAACTATACTCGATGGACACCATTTACAACATTATATCTAAGATGCACCCTCAATTCAATCTTACGCCATGAACTGAGGGTGCAATTCGGAGTGCATCAAGGTCGTGTTTGGCAAACGGTTTGTCAAACACGACCAATTACAACATTAATATCTTAGATGCACACTCAATTCAATCTTACACTATGGACTGAGGGTGCAATTCGGAGTGTATCAAGGTCGTGTTTGGCAAACGCTTTGTCAAACACGACCATTTATAACATTAATATCTAAAATGCACCTTCAGTTCATGGCGTAAGATTGGACATGCATTGCATCATCACCTTTGCGTGATGTTTGTTCACGCCGTGCAGAAACCCCTTTATACTCACGTTGACAGGCTGAGGTGCGGTGATGGGGGTCTTGTGCCGGGAACTGTTCTGCTGCACGGTCAGCACAGGAGACGGATTGGCTGGAATCGTTAAAATTAATAAATTAATTGACTAGCTGCATTGGCGTATCTTGGGACCCATTTTTGCTGAGGCCCTTTTAACATAAGCTTAGTAATTAAAATCTAAACTATCCGTGGCTTTGGCGAGTAACATAAGAAAATATTAAAAGCCGCTTGACACCCGCAACTTCGTTGCGCCAAAATTCGTTTATCGCACAGGGACCATACGTTTCTCTACTATAAAAAGCATTCACCAGATAATTATGGGGTGGGCACGGACCATCCGGCCCCGTCCGTACTGTATTGCTTAAAATCGCTTCGTAAATAAGCCATTATTTCTCGTACGAAGTAAAGGATAAAAGATGGTTATTGTGGGTTATTCCTAAGAGATAAACATATACCATCACGGACTTTTTTGTAGAC